>QLPG01004695.1:0-11429 GCA_003314385.1 Gomphus sp. MG54
TCATAATAGCAAGATAGAATTGAAGTGAAAATAAGATGAAAGTGAATGGGGGAATCTAAGTTGATTTCTGACTAAAGAGGAGACTAATAAATATACAGGATCTTATACTGGTTTCTGACTAAAGAGCAGACTAATGAATATACAGGATCTTAGATAATTCCACATGTATTTTGTACACATTCAACACCCCAATCAAATATCTGCACCAGATAGCTAGCCACAAACTCTCAACGATGCATGGAAGTATGGGTGCCAACCATTCTTGCGAGTTCTCTGCTGCAAAGAGACAATGTGGGCATCAACCATACTTGCAAGTTTTCTGCTGGAAAGAGAAAATGTTACTCATGGCTCAGCTTCTGGTTAGAAGTTGAGCCACATGTCTACACTAAACAACCAAAATAGTCTGCAGCAGAGTGCAAATCCAGATAGTTCCATTGGTGATGAAGATATGAAGAATGATTCTATTAATATTGACTCACCAGCCCAGGGGGGGATCCTTGAACTCCAACCACCACTATCTCCAGGGCGCTTAAGGACTCACCCTATATTTGAACACTCAATGTGTTTGAACCACACACTCTATCCATTCACTAACATCTCAAACTGGCACCCATCCAGTCTGAGTGTGCTCAGGATGATTTCAATGGCTCCCATGGTCCAACCACCACCACCACTGCCTGTTGAACTCCCAGGACAGCCTTCCTATCAGTAAACACAAAAAAAATAAGCTACGAAATGGATGAAGATAAGAAACATATAGCAGAAATGCAGGAGCAATGGGCCAAGCAACAACAGGACTGGGAGGAGGCAGAGGCTGTGCAGGTTGCTGAAGAGGTAGCCAAACCCAAAGCCGAGGAAAAGAAGTGGGAGGAAGAGGAGGGTGAGAGAAAATGGAAAGAGGATGAGGAGGCCATGGCCAAGGCGGCTGAGATGAAGAGGCTGGCCGACAACAGGGTGGCTGTAGCAGCTGCAAAGGAAGCGGCTGAACAGGGTGCAAAGGAAGCAGCCAAAAAGGCTGTGGCCATGGTAACACAGGTGGTGGATGATGAGGCAGCCCATCTGTCAGCAACAATAAGAGCTTCAATACTTGGGAGCAGAAGAGGGAAATGAGCAATGATACTTGTCAGTGTATTGACCAGCTCAAGACTGAAATTTAACTAATTACCTAAGAACTGTACATATAGTCTGGTGGAGTAGCGGAGTCTAATAACAAGTAATAGAGAAAGAAGTGGAGAAATCATGACATTACCCCTCCTTATAAGGTCAATGTCCTCATTGACCATTGCCTGTCTATTGGGTGATCCAAAGTACCGGGTTGGATAAGCTCTTGTCACACTTATTCTTTATCCCTTCATGGTCTTGTCTGAAAGAGGTGATGAGAAGAAGGTAAGCAACCCCTACAATCATCCTAGCCATTGTGCCAGCATGCACGATTGGTGGGGCATCCTTTTTGTGAGAAGAAGGTAAGGCAGGGGTCACCGACTAGTTTAGTTAGTTTTCTTATTATGCCAGCATGCATGTTGACTTTCCTGGACCAGCCTCTTCTGGAGCTCTCTGCTAGCCATGGGTCATTTTCTCATTGTGCTGGCATGCACAATGAGTGCAGGTCCTTTTCTCATCATGCCAGTGTGTGTAGCAACTCTGTGATTTTTTACAGGTTCTTTTGTCATCTCGCCAGCATGTGCGACAACTTCATTGTGTCAATTGTGCCTGCACATGTTTGCATCTGTGCACCTCTCAGCTTAGCTCACACATTGTTGCGCTGGCCTGTACCACTCTCACACCTGCACCTGCATGCACACCTGCACCTGCACGCACACCTGCACCTGCACCTACACCTGCCACTTGCACCGCCCTTGTACCTGCTACTCACACAGCCCTGGTACCCACCACTCACACCACTCTCATACCTGCTGCTTGTTTGCACATGTGCCATTGTGCTCACCATTTGTTCATGCACATGCCATTGCACTGGCAGTTTGATCGTGCATGTACCATTGCCCTAGCCATTTGATTGCACATGTGCCATTGCACTAGCAGTTTGATTGCACACTGTCAAGTACACGTACCGAGGACCTGATAACTCAGTGGTACCGACTAAAATACTCCATTAGTAACCAAGTACAAACCCTTCAATGAGTTGTTCTCAGCCAGACGCACATATTGGTCACACCCCTCATTCCTATGCCTACTCCTCACTCCTCAGTCCGCCTCACCTCAGCACTTCCTGCCCTTGTGTTATCTTCGGTTATGGCCTTGTTTTACAATCGGGCATTCCCTATTGTGCTAGGGCATGTCCTATGATTCTGTCCTTTATTGTTCTATTTCCGCCCTACATCTCTTATTCTAATTTTTTTTTTTACTCATTGCGGACAATAACCACATGCTTTGCATACCTTGTTGTCCCACATTCTTTATTCCACATGTCGCTTCTTAACCTATATAAGTAGGACATGGATGTACATACTTCTTCATTCTGGGTATCAACTAGGCTTAGGCCCTTCTACCTTCTTCTCTTCTGTTAAGTCCTCGACTTGGGCCGGCATCTTCAGCATCCCCCTGAGTATCTGTCTGTTGCAAATACAGAGGCACGCACGGCAAGTAGGGCACAACACACGAGTACGTTGAAGCCAACACCACTACTCTTGGCCTGCAGGACTTGGCCATAGTCTGCCCGACCTTTCGACAACACCCCTCGGCAGTACCGAAGTCCGTCAGTATCTGACTCCTGACAGCTATCTACTTCGATACGATATTCAAGATGCATCTCCACTATTATTCAAGTATTTTTCCATATTTTTAGATTACTATTTTGACTTCTATTACTGTTTTCCCCCACCGGCGGCCCTGCGTGACATCACGTGTAGTCACATGTACCAACGGATATACAGGCGAAGATTCAGTATTACAATATCTAATACCAGTTATTAGATAGTGTAGTACTTAATCTATTAATGCAATGTACTAACATCCACTTGCACAAAAATGAAAATCAGTTACAGGGCATCGAAGGTGCATCACTGCCGGCACTTATGTCAAAAACATTCATGATCCATCATCCCTTTCTCCTACCGACTTCTATTCTACAAGACATATATAATATTGTTCTATCAACTTCCCACTCGAATTCCTTTCCATTCCGACTCTCCTAACATGAAATAATTACCTCCATCCCAATTAGGACGAAGCGAAGCGCCCATTCACCAGCATACAGTCGTTGGACCGGCTTGAGCATGGCACAATATTCTTCTTAACAAAAGTGTTCGCTTTTGTGGCACATAGTCTATATGTACATTTTCTATTGTATTTCGATGTATTTTTCTCTTCCAATTCCTTGAATAAAAATATTTCCTTCATGATGTCATATGTGCATCATTTTCTCATATAACCATGTCTCTCTGAGTTTCTGTACCTCCTATGTGTATCATATATAGTGTATATTCTGTAAAAACAAATGTAACCAAGTTTTTATCTTCCATTTGCCCCAGAAAATTTAAATCTTTATTTTCCTTCTCTTCTGCCTAAATTGCAGAGTTTTCTTTATTTTCACTCCACAATTCTGGCTCTTAATTCTGTCAGATATGACATGAACACATCATATGCACACATGACATATGACACAAATGTGCTGCATGCATGCAGGTCATATGTGTGAGCATATGGTGCATTGGTATTGGTGCATTGTTGTTAGCACATGCACATATGGCGCATTGGTGTCCACACATGCATGTACGGTGTGTTTGTGTCGGTATGTTTGTGTTTGTGTGTTTGTGTCAGTGCATTTGTGTCAGTGTGTTTGTGTCATATGTGTGTGCATGCAGTGCATGCATGTTGTATGCATGTACATAGTTGAGGTGGCAGGTTGGGCCAGGTCAAGGGTGCTCTTGGCTTGACCTGCACCTAAACCCAAGGGCACCTGACCCGGTGACCCGTGCAGGTTATCCTAACCCATGCTATTCCCTAGACTGAGTCATCTTGGAGTATTTCCAGGTCACAGGCAACATATCTTCCACAATTTCTCTAGTATCCAATCAAAGGATAGGGGTCTGGGAGTAGGAAGACTAATGGGTATATGGTCATGCACTCTCATTTTGTGTTTAAGAGTGAGTCAAATGGAGTGGGTGGGGTAATAAGGATGGGATGGTGCCCTGAACTCTGCCTTGTATTCCACTCTACTCCTATCACGATATGCTGGTCTAGACGTCATTCCAAGAAACATGTATGGTTCTTGGCTTTCTGGGAAATAGACTGCATCTCTTATTGCATATGACTGAGTATAGATTGGATGGGATCTTCTTCTGAGTGAGAAATGTGCTAGAGGAGGTACACAAAGATAATGATATATTAATGGTTCTGCCTGGATGCGTGTGTCCTGGGTGTTGTAGCATTGCATGGGAATCAGCTCTGAAGAAGACATGATGACAAATTGGGAGTCTGAAGATTGTAGTGCTGAATAGAATGGTTGGCTGTGTGATGTGGTGACTGTGAAGGTGATATGGGATGAGCGCCATCAGAGTCTAATTTGAAACATGGTTGAGATTGATTGCTTTACTGTCAGCACTCGTATTGTTGCACACATGTTTGTACTCATCGTGCTTGCCCACCTCCCCACCTTGCTTGCACTCATGTTGTTACGTGCATGTTCATGCTCGTCCACCTTGCTTGCATTTGCATTGTTGCATGCATGTTTGCACTCACCCACCTCCCAGTCTTGCTCATGCTTGCGTCGTCATGCCGGCCATCATGCACTCATTGCACCCACTTGCAGCACTCACCACCACCACAAGTGCAATGGCCTTTCACAGGCCATCCATACCTCTCAATGGTGCATGCATTCCAGATGCAACACCCATGCATCTGTGTGTCATCACGTCATGCATCCTCTTGCACATCTCCACTCCAGGGTTTGGTATGGGTGAAAGGGTAGTCTGTGGAAGATATGGCCTATGTGCCTGGGCACAGCTGGGAATCACTTGTGGAACTCTTGTGTTTTCTGTCTTGTGTTCCTCATATTCTTCTCTGGCACCCACACAATCTCTTCTCTAGGATACCCAACCCACTTCACCAGATACTGCAGTACTCCCCTGTGCATTATGGAGTCCAGTGATGAGATTATGAGCAAATACAGTAGGATTGAAGATTTCTTTAGGCAGCTAATTTATTTATCTCCTCAGTATAGTCAATAAATGAGTGTATATTCGGAAAATATACCTAATTTATTTATCTTACAAAAGAAATAAAAGAGGAATTAGCCCTGAGGCTTTGTACATAATATTATACAACTCACCTCCTCAGTATAGTCAATAACTGAGGAGGGAGGCTTTGCCCGGGTCGTGTCTCACCTGCATATACCTTGCAGCCAGCCCTTGACCCTATCGAAGGTTTGAGCCAGGCTGCCGGTTCCAAATCCAGGGAGCCGGCCACGCTAGTCACGTCGTGCATGGACAAGCGCCCTTAAGTAGCGTACATAGTAGAACACGAATAACTCCCTCAATAATGAGGGTAAAAATACAAGTAAAATTGAGAAAAATAATGAGATTAAAAGCGCACTGAATGATACTGAAATTGATATAATATTACAATATATTGAGGTTGGTCTCTCAGGGGTGAGATGCTAGTTTGCACCCAACATCCAGAACTTGTACTCCACTCCTTTTGGTATCATCACTGGTAGGGGAGGTGTTGGCTTCTGTTGTATGGAGGATGTGGATGTTTGGGCAGGATGTAGCAGGACAGTATTAATCACAAAATGGATGTTCTTCCAATTGGGGGGTAGTCACAGTTTGTAAGCACATTCTCCCACTTTTGCCACAATTGGAAATGGGCCATAATATCTGTCTTCTAGTCTTTTTGAGGGTCAGTTGGTGGTAACATTAAGGCCTTCCAAGTAAACCTTGTCTCCTACTTGATATTGTGGTACGTCTTGCCTTCCTTTATCATAATACTTCTTCATGTCTGATGCTGCCTTTTCTAGTGCTGCTGCTGCCTCCTCTCTTATTTTCTTCATCCTTCTCTCAAACACATCTGCCACCTCTGTTTCTGCCTCCTGTTATGGCTCTGTGGACCTCCTTGGATGCTGTCCATAGTTTAAGTAGAATGGAGAGTACCCTGTCGACACTTGGATCTTGTCATTATAGCTAAACTCTGCCCACCCAGTTATCCTGCCGATGGTTGACAAATAGCCACAGATACTGCTCCACCTCTTGGTTGATGCATTCTGTTTGTCCATCTGTCAGGGGATGATAGGCAGTTGAAGGGTTCATCTTTATCCCTAGCAGTTGGTATAGGTCTTTTGTGAACTTCAAGGTGAATTGAGAGCCCCTGTCACTGATTACTACCTCTGGGAGTCCAAAGTCTCTCCACACTGTGTCTCTGAAGATCCTTGCAATCCCTTCTGATGTGACCTCTCCATTTGTTGGTGCCAATCTAATTTGTTTGGACATTCTATCCACCACCACCATAATTGCATCATATCCCAGGCATTGTGGTAATTGGGTAATGAGGTCCACTGATATATACTGCCAAATCCTTGTTGGAATTGCATTTGGAGCTAGAGTCCCCTTTGGTTTTGCTGGGAACATCTTTGTTTGTTGACATCTGCTGTACCCATCCACATACATTCTCATATCTCCATATATCCATGGCCACCAGTAGTTCCTGAGGATGAGTTCTGTTGTCTTGAACCTCCCAGGGTGACCTGCAGTGGGCGTGTCATGGTGTAGATGAATGATTTCCTCCCAAAGCTTCCTGTTCTTTGGTATGTATATCCTTCCTTCCCACATTATAATTCCCTCTTCTTCCTTCCAATCCTTCTCTCTGCTCTCTACCCTGTCTCTGACTTTGCTCTCTATGTTCTTTGCCTTTCTGATCCTTTTCATCAGGTCTTCCTCCTCTCTTCCCTTATTGCTCAGAAGAACTCTTGCTTCAACACTGTGACTCCTGTGTTGTCTCCTTCTACTCCTTGTTTATAGTCTTCCCATCTCGAGAGGAGGTCAGCCTTCTTATTGAGTTGACCTGGTCAATGCTCCAGGATAAAATCATAGTCTGCCAATTCGAGTGACCATCTGGCCTGGCAGCGGTTCAGCTTTCTTGCCATCATAAAGTACTCTGGGTTCTTGTGGTCTGTCTATATTTCGAATGGCTGCATCATCCCTTGCAGATAGTGCCTCCACTCTGCCAATGCCCGCATGATGGCTAGCATCTCCTTGTCATGTATATTATAATTCCTCTCTACATCATTGAGTGCCTTGGACATGTAGGCCACCGGTTTCCAGGTTCCTTATTGCATTTGCAACAGGATTGCACCCCTGGCAAAGTCTGAACTGTCTGCTTCCACTCAGAATAGGTCTTCATCTGTTGGGAAGGCTAGGATTGGTGCTGCCATTACTGCTGCCTTGAGGAGTTGGAAGCTTATCAACTGTTTTGGTCCCCAGTTCCATGGCTTGTTCCCTGTTAGTTTATATAGTGGTTTGGCAATGCATGTGAAGCCTTGGATGAAGCGACAATAGAAATTGACAAAACCCAAGAATTGTTGCAATTCATTCTTTGTCCTAGGAACTGGCCACCTACTCACTCCTTCTACCTTCACTGGGTCTATCTCCACCTTTCCTTTGCTCACTACCAATCTCAAATATTCCATATTCATATCCTTCTTTGACTTGGACAATATTGTATCCCCACCTAATGTCTAGCTTAGTGAAGATGTGTGCATGACATAGTTTGTGGATCACTTCAGAAATAAGTAGCAGTGGATAGTGGTTCTTGATTGTCATTGCATTCAGCTGTCAGTAGTCCTGCACTGGCCTCAAACTGCCATCTTTCTTTTTGATGAAGAAGAATGGCAATGCAATGGGAGACTTGGATGGTTGGATCTTCCCTGACTTTAGGTTTTCTTCCAAAAATCCATCTAGCTGCTTCTGTTCCTCCAGACTGAGTGGGTACACCTTGCTTAAGAATGGTTCAGCCCCTGGCTTTAGTTCGATTGCATGGTCCCACCGCCATCATTTGGGAAGGTTATTGTCAAACCTCTCCTTTGTGAAGACCCCTCTAAACTCTTCCAGATAGTGTGCTGGAACCATTTCTTCAACCATCCTCTTCTTCTCCTCCTTCTATGCCCCCTCTGCCAGCTTCTGTGAGTGTGTCCTGGCTACATGCTCTTCCTCCTCCTCTGCATATATCCAGGTTACAAATATATGGTCTCTCTCCTCTGGTTCTTCCTCCTCTTCTCCTGCATCCCTCTCCTCTACACCTGCTTTTGACATTCCACATTCCAAGGGACATCAGTCAAATTCTTCTCTCCTGTCTTCCAGTTGACACTTGGGTTATGCTTCTGAAGCCAGTTGAAGCCAACAATGAGGTCTGTCTTTCTAGTATTGGTGACTGCAAAAGGGAAGACCTCTGAGTGGTTCTTTATCCTGACTCTGAGGGTTACTGTAAGGGTTATTACTCCTCCTTCATTGTGGGTTCCATCTACATTGTAGACAGGTAGTAGTCTTGGGAGTCTTTCCATTGGCAAACACTTGGCTTTTGCAAAGCCTTCATCGATGTAGCACCCTGTTGCCCCACAGTCTAGGAGCACTTCAATTGTGAATCCCCTTTTGTCTGTCAGTGTTTCAACAGTGGTGGGTATCATCACTGAAGATTGGTTGATTTGTCTGATCTACTGTTTCCTTCCCCTAAGCTCCTTGACCGCTTCTATGCCTTCCTCTCTTCTCATCCCTTGTATGGCTTCCACCACTTGTGATGTTACCTCTCCCTTCCTTCTGCTGTGTGTCCACTGTCTCAACACTTCCTGCCCTGACTTGTTGTCTTGGTGTATCCTCTACAACACCCACTTTGCCATTCCCTCTTTGGGTTTCTCTACCTCTTCTACTATCACCACCCTCTCTTCTCACTTCCTCTTCTCTTTCTTCTCCTTCTCAACTTTCAAGGGTTGTTCTGGGATGATTTCAGGTTCAGGTTCTGCACTTTCTTCAACTGCTAGTAGGGTGAAGTAGTTTACAGATATCCAGGGCAAGGAGGACATCCTTTTCACTCCTGCCCCTCCTGAAAATTCTCCTTCTTCAACATGTCCAGCACTACTTTTTTCTCCTCTTTTGTCCACCCATCCTCTAACCTTTTGTATACCTCGAGGTTTGGGACAGTTTTGTACTATGTGTCCTTGCTCTCTACAGTTGAAGCACATCACTGTTAGGAACTGGCAATCATTACACTATCATCAAATCTACACATAACTTTTATCCCTTGCTACATTTCCACTCAACTCTCTTACACATACATGAGTCAATGAGTCTACACATATGTGAGTCAACAAGTCCACAACTACACAAGTCAACGAGTCACAAATACACAAGTTATAAGTGCAACACGAGTCAATTCCGAGTCAAGTCAAACACATGAGACATGTCTGTCATGAGGTTACAGGCTATATTACAAGCTTACCATTAATCCCCTACATTCCACATTATAACAAACACCAAGACAACCAAGAACCAAGTCAAACCCCCACCATCATTCCTGAATTGAAACATCCACATGTGCAATAAATTTCTTCTTTTCTATTCACTTTCTTATAACAAATAACTCTACCCCATGATCACATTACTCCAAGACATTGCATCACATAGTAGGTCATACCCTCATGGACAGATTCACATGTCATCATATTCCTTTCACATGATTTCCCAATTATTGTATATAAAAGACTAGTAGCACAATCAAATAACCAATCAGTTTTACAAGTATCATTTAACAATTCCAATCTCAAGCCAAGCAAATTTCTATTGTCTGATTTCCCTGCAATTATCATTGCAGTGGTCTTATATCTCACTTGGCTCTTAGTCTTAACAATCACCACCCTCACTGGTTTCCCTCAAGCCTGATAAATCTCCGTAGGTTGTGGTCCCAAAGTGGGTAGGGGAGTGAGTGGCTGAGCTAGAGTAGAGTGTGGGTTCCTTGGAGTCTGCCATGTCCTTGGTCCTATAATCCCCCTTTTTGTTGCTTGGTATTCATGTAACTGGCTGTCAAAACAGAGGGCATATGGCTTCCACTTGTCATATGTTGTTGGAATGGTCTCCAGTGTGTAAATCCATTCCACCTGAGGGGACAGGTTCCTCTTGAGCAAGGCAATATATCCTTCATCGTTATACCCTGCCTGTGACCTATGTTCCTCAAACTCCACAAAGAACTCTGTTGCTGGCCTTCCTCCTTGTCTCAGCTGCTCCAGCTTTTGTTGAGCCATTTCTTTCTTATTTGGGTCATGGACTGTGATCAGCAGCTCAGTACAGAATTCCTCCCAACTCTGATAGCTGCATGTTCCTGCTTCCAGTTCCCCTGTGACATGACTTGTCCACTGAGCCACAAACTTGACTTTCATATAGGATAAGGCAAAGTGGATCCTTTGTATATGGTCCACTTTGAAATGTGATGCATCATCCTTGAAGTTCAGGTAGAGCTCACTCAGGAAGATATCAATCTTCTCTGATGAGCTGTCAAATGGTTCTGGTCTTGCAATTTTGCCAGCCAATGGGATAGAGGAAGTTGTAGATGTTAGCTGGGGTATTTGGGCTTGGAGTATTGCTAGGTGTTAGTTAAGGTGGTGTGTCTGGTTGTTCACCATTGCAGTCAGGTCTCCATTGTTTTGCTGCAGGCCTGCGAGAATTTATTGTAGGAGATCAACATCCATGATAGGGTGTTGTAGGGATATGATAGTCTTGAGCTAATGTCAGCAACAACAAGAGCTTCAATACTTGGGAGTGGAAGAGGGAAATGAGCAATGATACTTGTCGGTGTATTGACCAGCTCAAGACTGAGCTTTAACTAATTATCTAAGAACTGTACATATAGTCTGGCAGAATAGCAGAGTCCAATAACAAGTAATAGAGAAAGAAGTGGAGAAATCATGACACCATCAGGCTGAAAATCTACAGGCTAAAACAACCATTCTAATGGACCTAGAGGTCCCAAAACAGACAGGTAGGGAAGAAGATCCCCAGTATATACAGGATTATGATACAGCACCCAAAGTGCAGGGTGTTGAGGATATGAGGGCACCCAAAGTCTCAGGAGTCTCAAAGGCTCCAGTGCAGAAGAGGGGGAGAAGCATAGAGGCCAGGTCAAGCATGGGGCCCAGGACAAAGAGAAGAGGAAGGAGTGGGGCCAAGGTGAGTGGTAGTGGTGTTTTTTGTGTGTACTTTATTGATTTCTTTTTAAATGGCACAAGGAGACCCCTAAGAAGTGGTCTCTGACCTTCCATTATCCTTGCAAGGAATGCAAGAAATGGTGCCATGATTGGAGTGTCCTGGGACTGGGGGCCACCTGCCGAATATGTAATAAGCACAAAGTGTGGTACAATCTTGCTGCACCATGGGCCTCGAGGGCAAAAAGTCACCCCTTTATTCAGGAGGACGAGGAGACAGAAGCTGAAAGTG
>QLPG01004697.1:0-15580 GCA_003314385.1 Gomphus sp. MG54
TAACCTGAGACACTCCCTGTCTCATGCAAATATTAGGGTAAAACATTAGATCCTTACTGTACAGCCTCTTTTCTTAATCACATGCTCAAAATCGGTCTAAATCCCCTTTTCTATTGTTGAATAAGGAGATTACTAGGAACAAGCTAAGTAATGTTTTAGAAAATGACTCACTATTGGAACTCCTATTTTAGAAATGACTCATACCAGTCATGTGACATCATGAATGACTCATTATGTCTCAGATGGCATGAGTCACTGGATTCTGATTGGACAAGGATGGTTTTCAGGATGTAAACTAGATATCAGAATGTACCCTGAATTCTGAGACAAGGTGCATGTGATTCTTTGACATAACTCATGTTGGCAGGGAAGGTCTAGAGACTCTTTACTGTCACACACAGAGAGCAACAATGGCCTTTGGGGCTTGTCAATATGGATGCTAAAGACAAGACCCAAAGGTGTGCAATGGTGTGTCATTATGGATGCTTATTTTAAGTGCCAGAGAACGCAAATGTAAAAGTAAAAAGTGCAAAAGAGAAACAAACATGCAAGTGCAAAACACAAATGCAGGGGAATAAAATCATGACCCAACACCCCCCCTGATGAGTTACCACTGCAATACTCACATATACTTTTCAATCCCCATCAGTTTCCTACACCTCTCCACTTTAACTCGCTCCAATGGCTTGGTGAGTAGATCAGCAGCCATGTCAGTGGTGGGAATGAAGAGAGGACTGAGCGTGCCACCCGTAACTTCATCACGGTGTTCAGAGTTTTTGGCAACAGAGATTGCAGATTGGTTGTCAATTCGAAGGATAAACGGTGAATCAAATGTATACCCAAGTTCACCAAGGAACTGTCTAAACTAGACCACTTCCTTTCCAGCATGAACAGCAGTAACAAATTCTGCCTCAGTGGTGGAGAGGGCTACTATGGTTTGAAGTTTGCTAGACCAGCTGATCGCACCTGTGCCCATTTTGAGGAGGTACCCACTGGTAGACTTGCCATAGTCTGGGTTCCCAGCATGGTCAGTATCAGTGTAGCTTTCAAAAAGTTCACCTGATGGTGAGGGTGCATAAACAAGCTGATAATCCATGGTCCCCTTCAGATATCAAAAGAGGTGCTTGACTGCTTTCCAGTGTGCCATGCCAGGGTTCTGATTGAACTGGCAGAAGACTCCAACAGCGTAGGCAATGTCAGGGCAAGTTGCAACAGACAGATACATCATGGAGCCAACAGCAGATGCATAGGGAATGTTCTTCATCTCAGAAATCTCCTCAGGAGTTGTAGGGGACATGGATGACCACAATTTGAGACCTGGGTCTATAGGGGTGGTGACAGGTGTGCTGTCTGCAAGGTTGTAATGATCAAGCATGTCAGAGATGTACTGACGCTGTGAGAGACAGAGATGTTGTTGTGAGCAGTCCCGAGTGATTTCAATGCCAAGTAGGCTGGAAGTAGGGCCAAGGTCATGTAGCTTGAACCGTTTTGCAAGTTTGGTCTTCACATGGGAGATGGCAGATAGAGATTTGGAAGCAAGGGTGAGATCGTCAACAAAGACAGGGACTAGGATTTTGACATTGTCTCTGAGCCAGATGTAGATGCTAGTATCAGACTTGATGCAAGTGAAGCCTAACTCATGTAAGACAGTGTCCAGCTTCTTGTTCCACACCCTGGGTGACTGTTTGAGTCCATAGAGCACCTTGAGAAGTCTTCAAACATGATTTGGTCCACCCTGGTAAAATCCCTCAGGCTGCTGAAGATAGACCTCTGTGTCAATTTCACCATTCAGGAAAGCGCTGGAAATGTCAAGGGATTCAAGTTCCAGGTCCTCAATGGCAGCAATGGCCAGAATGGCATGAAGGGCAGCAAACTTGGCAGTGGGTGCAAATGTCTCTGTGTAGTCAAGTCCAGGATGCTGACTGTAGCCCTTGGCCACAAGACAAGCCTTGTAATGCTCAATTGAACCATCAGGACAACATTTGACCTTGAATACCCAACGAGAGCCAACAGCTTTATAACCAGCAGAGAGCTTGACCAGTTCCCAAGTCCCATTTGTTACCAATGCCTGAATCTCCTCCATAGCAGCATCAAGGTAAAGCTGACCATCCGGACGCTTCAATGCCTCTGCAAGTGTTCATGGCTCCATCCCACTGACTTTGAAGACATACTCCATGGCAGCAGCAGGAGATAGCAACTCATCTGGATGACATGACAAAGAAGTGAGACCAGCAGCCTCTTCAACAGGCTCATCTTCATCCTCATCATTGGACTCAGGAGAGACGTTGCGATGAATTTTGGCATGATCAATCTTCCAGAACTCTCTGGGAGGATGATGGATACAAGTGCTGTGACACAAAGGAGGGGGATCAGGGACCAGTGCAGGGAGAGGCAATAGGTCTGGTACAGGGATTGGTGCAGGAGGGGGAAGTTAGTTGTGAGTTGTAACCACTTCTGGAATATCTTCTGAGATGTCAATAAACTGTGCAGGAGTTGGAGCAGGATGAAAACATGGTGAAGGGGATGATGAAGGGAAGACATGCTCATCAAATTCAGCATCATTGCTGATTAGAGCCTTGCGAGTGTCAGGATTCCAGAACTTCCAGCCTTTGACACCAGGAGGATAAACAATGAAGACACATTTCTGAGTATGTGACTCAAGTCCCTTGTGCTGGTCCTTCTGAACATGGACATAGGCAGTACAGCCCCAGACACAAAGGTGTTGAACAGATGGTTTCTTGCCATACCATGCCTGAAATGGAGTGATGTCATGAAGAGAATGAGTGGGACTGCAATTCCAGATGTGGACATAGGCAGCCAATGCTTCTCCCCAGAATGATGCAGGTAGTTTAGATTCAGCAAGCATGGTGGTAATGGCCTCAGCAGCCATGCGATTGGTGCATTCTGCAACTCCATTTTGCTGTGGACTGGCACGAACAGTGTGTTGGCATTCAATTCCATATAGATCTGTAAAAGCCTGAAAATCCTTGGATATGTATTCCCCACCCTTGTCATCACGCAAACACTTGATCTTTAGACCAAGCTGAGTCTCTGCCCAAGCCTTGTACTTGTTATAGCCCATGCTCTCAACAACCCACACTAACCCCCACAACCACCCACCTCTGTTCCGAGACCTTTCCGACCGAAAGGATGAAGGATTGTTTTCCGTAGTTCCCGTTCCCAACAAGTCCGACCGAGAAACCGTGTTTCCACTCCCGTTCCCATCACGACCGAGACACCATCCCCGAGTCTGTCTCTGACTGAAGACTCAATACTTTGATAACCGACGTGCAGGACCATCGTGTACCTCACTCCCTTGTTTTCTCTTTTATATTGACCCCTTGTACTCCCTTTCTCCTTGTTTTATGACCGGCAAAGATAGTACAAGGATAGTCACATGTATATAGTCTTCCAGTCGACTGGACTATTCACCAGTACGAATATCGACTTAGTCTACCACCTAGTTTCCGATTCATTTCCGGTAAACTCCCATCTCCTTTCCGAAATTAGGGATAGATGATCGAGGAGGGTGCAACACATAAGTTGAAGCCAAGTCCCTTCGACTTCGAACCCTTCAGTGACTGGATCAAACCAATCCGCAACCGACCCTAAGCCCCCGGCGCTTCTGTCTCCATCCGTAGTCCATCCAACTCCCGTCTTCGGTCTTTGGCCCCATTATGGACCTTCTCGCCAACCTGGATAGCCCTTTTGGAAGTAATAGCTAAGCGCCTGACATGCAGACTTAACAGTACTGCTTAAATGCTGCAAACACCTCATCCTTGGTGCGGAGAGGGTGAAAAGAGCAAAAGCATGTCTTGTCATCAATGAACAGAACCCAATATCTGTACCCAGAATGGGTGCGCACAGGGAGAGGTCCATGGAGATCAGTGTGGACAAGGTCGAGTGGCTTAGATGCACGAGTGGATGAAGAAGGAAAGGGATTCCAATGTTGTTTGCCAGCAAGACATGGTTCGCAAACAGGATCAGGGTTTTGCTGTGACTTGAGCACCAAACTGTCCATCTGATGAGATTATGAGCAAGTGTGCAGTAGGTTTGAGAATTTCTTAGGCAGTCTATTTATTTATCTCCTCAGTGTAGTCAACCACTAATGTATATTCAAGAAATATACCTATTTATTTATCTTACAGAATAAAAATGAATGGGAAAATTAGCCCAGACACTACATTAATATACTATACAACTCACCTCCTCAGTGTAGTCAACCACTGAGGAGGGAGGTATGTGCGAGTGATGTTTCACCCACACATATACTAGAGCCAGCTCCTGACCCTATCACGGGTTTGAGCCAGGCTACCAGTCCCTATCCAGGGAGCCGGCCACACGTGTTGCGTCATGTGTAGGCAAGCACCCGTAAGTAGCATACAAGTGAACATACAATATCTCCCTCAATTTTGAGGGTAAAAATACAGAAAAAAGTTCGAAAAATAAAGAATCGAAAAGCGCACAGTTCAATATCAATTTCAAATAAAAGCGTGAATATATTGTGATTGGTCTCTCAGGGGTAGGGTGTATATATACACCAACAAGATCACCCTTGACAAGGCGTTTGACACTCTCTAGGTTCATATGCGCAAGACGACGATGCCAGAGAGAGAGATCCATGACACAAGTGCTGGAAAATTTCACAGACTTGGACACAGGAATGGTAGAACCATCAAGGAGCGCAGTGTTGTGAGTGCTCACAGAAGCGGTGAAGAGAAGGTTTCCACTCTGAGAGAATGTAATGTGATCATGGACAATGGTAACAGTGAACTGTTTTTGGCAAGTGAGGTATAACACAGAGAGGAGATTGTTGTGCAATGCAGGAACATGGAGCACTCAAGTAAACTCTAAAGTGCGCTTCCAAACACCATCCACCACTGGTGCAAATTGGACAGTGCCAACTCCAGTAGAATAGATGACTTGGTGGTCTGCAAGCTGAATGGGAATGACAAGTGGAGGAAAATTACATATCCAGTGTCGATGAGGAGTCATATGAGATGTAGCACCGGTGTCTGTAATCCAATCAAACTCAGCATTGAGCTGAAGCGGTGTGGAAGAGAGTGCAAAGGCAGAAAATGATGCAGTACTTGGATTTCCAACAAATTCAACATCAGAGGTCGAAAATGGAGTAGATAAGGGAGTATTAGTGTGTACAATGATGTTGGATGGTGCAGATTGCTTCTGAAAGCAATTTTGATGCTGAAAATTCGAGTTTGCAGGTAGAAAATGATGACAGATGTCCTGGGAATGTCCCTGGTGGGTGCAGAGTGCACAAAACTTTGTTTGGGGTGTAATAGAAGTAGTAGATGAAGCAGGGAGCTGTATAGGTGAAGGAGCAATGGTAAAAGGCTCCTGGAGGTGTACAAACTTGAGTTTTGACCACATCCTAACTGGATCCTCAGCAATACCCTCAAAATGAACCCTCTGCTCAGCTGAACACCTAAAAAGATGTCTCCAGCTGCCATAGATGCATCCTCATCCCAAATGGCTGCCTTGACAGCATCAACAGGCCTGACCCTCCTCCCAATGACAATCTGCCACAATCTCTTGCTCTGCAACACAGTGCTCATCTCTGCTCTCCACTGGGAATAGTTGGTGTTGTTGAGGAGGGTGATATGTATTAAAGCTAAACACAGAAAATATTCAGACTTCGACTCGAAGATCTCCATACATATGCACAGTAACTACCTAAACACAGAAAATACTAGAAGTTTATGTGAGTTTAAAAGTCAAGAGAAATTTAAATAAATTCAGCTCACTTCAGACTTCAACTTGAAGATCTGAAGTAGCTCTACATGCGACTCTAGTATTTAAATGAAAGAAAGAACAATAAAAATGATTGAGTGCCACTTGAACAAAAGAAGAATAAGGTATGACAATAAAAAGAAAGAACAATAGGAGAATAAAAACAATCCACACCGCAGTATTCCACCTAGTCCTCTATTATCTATTGGAAAGGAAAAGACTTTGAACTGACTTTACGGTGTAAAACTTAACACTCCCCCTCAGTTCAAATTGTCTAATCCATTCCCAACAGTTTGACGCATCTCTCGTGTTCGAAACGATTGAGAGCTTTGGTGAAGAAGTCCACACCATTTTGGGTTCCAGGGATATGTGATGTGCGAACGAGTTTAGACCGGATGAGATCACGCACATAGTGCCACCGGATATCTATATGTTTAGACCGACTATGAAAGACAGGGTTGTCTGACAGGGAAACTGCCCCAGTGTTGTCTGATAAAATAAGAGTGGGTTCATTCATTGGGATGAGAAGTTCCTGGCTTATCTGTCTAATCCAAATTGCCTCTTGACATGCTGCTCCTACTGCATAGTACTCAGCCTCAGTAGTGGAGAGGGCGACAGACTTCTGTTTCTTTGATTTCCAGGTGATTGGTCCTCCAGCAAGCATGAATGCATAACCGTTGGTGGACTTTCGGTCGCGAGAGTCCTCAGCATAGTTGGCATCGCAGTAGCCCCATGTGGTCACGTGATTGCATCCAACTCCCCCTGCTTCCGGCTCTTGTCGGTACACAATTCCTCTATTTGCTGAGCCTTTTAGATATCGAAGGACTCTCTTTCCAGCATTCCAGTCAAAATGCGATGGGTTTTTGTTGAATTGTGATAGGAATTGTGTGATATATGCTATGTCTGGGCGTGTAGACATTGCTGCGTACGTGAGGGATCCGGTTAGAGCCTGATATTCTCTGACATTCTCATAGGGGTTGTCTTCTTTGTTCAGGAGGTGAGAACCCTTGTCCACAGGAGTTACTACGAGGTTGCAGTCGTTCATTCCAAACCTTTCAAGAAGAGTCTCGATATAATCTGGTTGGGAAAGTTTCAATGTTCCTTGGTGAGCATCCCTGGTTACCAGGATCCCTAGAACTTTGAATGGTTTTGAAGTATCTTTCTCCTTTATTTTGTAGAACTTTTTGATGCCGGTTTTTAACCTCAGTTCCTCCCCCTCGCTTGAACATATCCCTGTAACATCATCCACATGCATATCAATTGCCGTGAAGGCGTTCGCCGATCTGTTTATGAACACGCCAGCATCGCTCTTCAGAGGGGTGAATCCCAACGACCTCAGTTTTTCCTCAAAGTCCTTGCGCCAGGCACGTGCAGCCTCCGGTAAGCCATATAATGCTTTGTTCAGTCTACCAACTTTCCCAGGCTTTTGGTATCCATCTGGCAGCCGAACATAGATCTCATGATCGATCTTTCCATGAAGATAGGCCGAATCAACGTCCCAAGCAAATATGTGTAAGTCTTTAAGGGTCGCAAGTGCGAGTAAAATCCTCAGAGAAGAAATTCGAGAGACCGGCGCGAAGGTTTTGCTCAGTGAAATGTTTGTCGTTTGTTGATCACCTCGTACTACCCATCTCGAACAATACTTCAGTCCTCCGGTCTCAATGTTCTTTACCGTATTGACCCACATTCCTGGTAGGATCTAGGTGTCTCTTGGTATGTCACTTTCATCAACTTCAGTCCATGTGTTCATCTCCTCAAGTTTTGACACTTCATAGTCCATCGCGGTGTTCCAGTGTATGGCCTCTGGCAATTTTTGAGCTTCTTTATGTGAATGTGGAATCTTGATATTTGTCAAATTGTTTTCGCTCACAAGCTTGGTGATGAGTACATGGTTTGTGGTCAGTTGGTTCTTTATCCTTTCTGACTTCGTTGACGCCTCTGTTCCCCAGACCTCCATCATGGTCCGTCTCTTCTTTATTCTATCTTCTTCAGCTGCTTGTTCCTCTTCAAGTTTTGTCTCCTTTTCGGCCATGTTATCTTCTTCAACTTCTGTCTGTTGTGGAAACTCTGCTCCTGCTTCATTTTGACGTTCTTCTGTGTGACCTCTGTGGTATGTGCCTTCAAAAAAAATGACATTGCGTGACCTTATCTTCTTCCTTTCCTTGTCAACAATGACATAGATTGAATCTCCCTCAAAGCCAATCAGTTGGCATTCCTTGGCTTTTGTCTTCAAGTTTGGTGCGTGTTTCGTCCGGTACTTTAATAAAGCATTTAGACCCAAAGACCCTCAGGTGACTTATGGACGGTGGCTCCCCATAGACTTTTTCGTAGGGAGTGATATTCCCTGACAATGCGCTGGTTGGACATCTGTTGCAGATATATGTCTGTGTAGCGATAGCTTCTCCCCAGAGGTCCTTTCCTAGCGGTGAGTCTTTTAACATTGTTCTTGCACCTTCTATTACTACCCTATTTCTCCTTTCTGCACGACCATTTTGTTCGGGGGTTCGAGGAACAGAGGTGACAATGGTCATTCCTCTGCTTTGGCAGTGGTTTGTCAATTCTTCGTTTATGAATTCTCCTCCGTTATCAGTTTTGAGGGTATGAACGCGTTTCTGAAACTTTGTTTCAATTGACTTTTCTAGGTCGATAATTGCTTTTGCCGCATCATTTTTATGTCTAAGGTCGAATGAAAAACCGAAACCTGAGTGATCATCATTGATCACCAAGCAAAATTTGGCATGAGACCACCTTGCCTCTGGGGTCATTGGTCCGATTAGATCTGCATGTAGGGTTCCAAAAAGGCAAGTATCTCTTGTTTCTCTGTTGGGAAATGGTTTTTCATCCATTTTCCCAAAAATGCAGTCTTCACAGATCCCATGTAAGTCTTTATTCGTCACAATCATGCCTTTGACAACATTGTTATTGACCATCTGCTTCAGAACAGTGTCTCCGAGGTGTCCCAGTCTCCGGTGCCATGTATATAAGTCTGTAGCCGGTCCATCTCTTTTGACAGCAGCCAGGACCATGTTCTGTGGTTTTATTACTTTCATCGAGACTTTGTAGAGTTCACTTCCAAGTGGGGCCTCTACAAATGTTTCCCCATTCTTCAGAATGCTGACTGAACCATTGAATATTCTGCATTCAAAGTCTCTTTTGTCCAGGACCTTCAGAGATAGGATCTTGCCATCTGCACTTGGTACGTGCATCACTTGAGTGAGTTGAATCCTTGTGATTTTTCCTTGGTATTCAACATCTGCTAATACATCTCCTTCGCCTATGGCTTGGACTTCATTCTTCCCAAAGGCATTAATTGTACGGTTCGTGTCATATTTTTGATAGGTGGTGAACTCATTTCTGTCAGAGGTGACGTGAACTGTGGCTGCGGAATCTGTGAACCATACATCTGGTTTTTTGCTGTGACCATATGCCCATATGATTGGTGAGTTTGTGACCGCTTTAACTGTGTTCGCAGCTTTCTGCTCTCTTTTGGCTTTGATCCAGTCAGGAAACTGTCCCTCTCTGTCACCTCCTTTAGACCAACATTGGGCTTTGGTATGTCTCTCTTTTCCACAGTTCTCGCATTTGACTGACATTCTCGCATTTGTCTGGAAGACCATGTTGGAGTCTTTGTTGGTGGAGATATATCCTTGTCTCCTTGTCCACTCGGTTTGTAGTCTAGATATTACTGTTATTGGATCTAATGTGCCTCCTAGAGATCCTAAGACTGCATCCCAGGAGGGTGACGGCATTGATAAGGTAATAATGCCTGCAAAGTGAGAGTCTGGAATATCAACCCCAAGGCCTCCACAATTCTCTCTCAGCCTCTGAAGTTCGGCCAGATGAGCGGGTAGCGTTTCTGTTCCTCCTTCGACAAACTTCTTTGAGAAGAGTCGATTTTCAGCCAGGTTTTGAGCGATGGGATTGGCTTGAGCGTATCTTTGCACGAGACTGTCCCAGATGGCTTTCGATGACTTGCAATCCAGTCCTGCCTGTACATTCGGAACTATATTCATAAGGATTGTGGAAAGAGCTTGGGAATCAATTTCCTCCCATTCTATTGAGCCATTTACATCCGCGGGTTGGGTCTTTGTTCCTGACACATATGGCCAGAGTTTTGCCCCTTTTAAATAAGGGATCATTCTTGCTTTCCAGAAGTTCCAATTGGAACCGTTTTTGTCTAATCGTTCAGATTCATCGTACCGAAGAACTTTGAAGGATTCTGGCATTTTTAAAGAATAAATTTCGAGGTATGTTTCTTGTGTTTGATTTAGTTGAGGCCGGGGCCGATAACCTATTAAAGCTAAACACAGAAAATATTCAGACTTCAACTCGAAGATCTCCGTACATATGCGCAGTAACTACCTAAACACAGAAAATACTAGAATTTTATGTGAGTTTAAAAGTCAAGACAAATTTAAATAAATGCAGCTCACTTCAGACTTCGACTTGAAGATCTGAAGTAGCTCTACATGCGACTCTAGTATTTAAATGAAAGAAAGAACAATAAAAATGATTGAGTGCCACTTGAATAAAAGAAGAATAAGGTATAAAGAAAGAACAATAGGAGAATAAAAACAATCCACACCGCAGTATTCCACCTAGTCCTCTATTATCTATTGGAAAGGAAAAGACTTTGAACTGACTTTACGGTGTAAAACTTAACAATATGAAAGCAGGAAGGGTGGCAGGAGAAAAGGGCAGGATGACACCTGGACATGATAAGAGTTTTGCAGTGGTTGGCTTCTCACGAAGATGAGTCCCAGACCCTGCACGCCCAGGCAAGACCATGTGAGAGCCAAGGCCAGACTTTGAGTATGAAGATACGAAAATACAGCCTACCTCAGCCCACAAATTCCTGGGGGTTTACCTTGATGAGGAGCTTCGATAGAGAACACAGGCAGAGAAGGCAGTAGCCAAGCTGTTAAGTGGACACTCCTAACTTGCAGACTATCTAAACCCTCCACAGGGGTCCAAGCAACATACATGAAATAACTGTATTGTGCAGTAGCCATCCCTAAATTCACATATGCAGCTGATGTCTGGTTTACTCTGATCTAAAAGGTGGAAGGAAAAAAGAGAGCAATGGGCTCAGTAGGGGTGGTACGTAAACTGACTTCTGTACAGCGCATGGTCACCATTGCCATCACTGGAGCCATGAGCACTACCGCCAGTGATGTCCTGGAGGCCCATGCCAACATACAGCCAGTTGATCTCCTACTGGCAGGCATCTGCTATAGGGCTGCTAGCCACATGACAACCCTTCCCAAGCAGCATCCTCTCTATTGCCCCGTTCACACCTGTGCCCGTCGACTAGTCAAGAAACACCCATCTCTGATACACCAGCTATTCCACAGATTCAATCTAGACCCACATGCCTTTGAAGAAATCACCCCTTTCGTCTACACACCAGATGCACCCAGGCTCTACTCTACCGAAATAGCTGACTCAAGAGAAGACTCAAACAAGCTGATAGGGACAGCACAGCAGACACCAAGGCTTACGCTGATGGATCTGGACTAGATCTGCGGCAGTTCTGTACAAACAGGGAAGAAGGATTATGGCCCTACAATTCCAGCTGGGACTGCTCGCCAATCACATGACATATGAAGCTGAAGAAGCCAGTGTTATACTAGCACTTGAGCTGCTGGGTCGTGAAAGGGGCATTAAAACAGCAACCATCTTATTGGACAACCAAGGGGTAATACAGGTGCTAAGGAATATCCAACCTAGACCAGCACAATACATCCTGGGCCATGCCCATAACATGGCGAACAAGATTGCAACAACCTCTTGCAGACATCATCTGGCCCTAAAAATAGCCTGGATATCAGGCCATGATGACGTTACTGGCAACAAGGATGCAAACCTGGAGGCTAGAAAGGCGGCAACAGGGGAGACCAGCCAGATAAGTACACTCCCTGCACTTTTAAAAACTGGGACACTGCCAGGAAGCCTTGCTGCAGCATGGCAAACTTTTGGTACAGACACACGAGACACCTGGCGAGAAAGATGGAAACTGTCACCTCGCTATGCCCAGATGGCGAGTATTGATGACAGCCTCCCCTCATGCAGATATCTCAGTGACACAGCAGGCTTCACATGTGCACAGCACAGCTTGATCACACAGCTACGGACTGGCCATGCATTGCTCAATAAACATCTACACCGAATCAAAAAAGCACCCTCCCCCATATGCCCCACATGCCACAGAGCAGATGAGACAATTCACCACTTTCTCATTGATTGCCGCACACACGAGCATGCATGATATGGACTAAGAAGGAAGCTGGGCCGGAAAGCTACATCTATTAAGGATCTACTAGGAAAGCCAGACTCCATGATAGCACTATTGAGTTATGCCGCTGCAACTAAGCAGTTCAAAGCAACCTTTGGTGATGTCTTACCACCATTATCATAGACTAAAAACAGATCAATCAGCCCAACAGGACATTTATTGACATGGAGATACACTGTTGCCACAACACGCTATAAGACAGGCCTACTTTTAGCCCAACAAAACAAAACAACCCTTATCCTCCCCTATCATCCTCATCATGCTCGTGCAGCAGCATGAACCGACTCGGCACAGCAAAACCATGAAGACACCTCACCTCTTTATCACACCTAACTGTGGCGCTCCTTCTCGTCATGCTAGTTCGCTTCGGCAACTGAGCACTTACAAAGTCAGACCACCCTTATAAGCAAACAACCAAGAGGAGAGAAAGAGTACTTACCTGCGAGAGGGGGGTGGTAAATGATTCAAGGAGCCAGGCTGGCGGGGGGCAAAGGGCCTGTCGTCCGTGCATCCACCCACTCCAGGAAGGAGGAAACTTAGGTACAAAGCATGTAGCAACCACCATAGGCCTAGCCTGAGGTCGATAAAACTGATTAAAAAATAATAATAATAATAAAATGATAAGAGTGTTGTCAAGTGAAATATTGACAGATAAGGCTGAAAATTGGACAGGAGGTGGATGGAACCTGTAGGAAGGTGTGTGTCAAAATGTAGGAGGATTGGACAAGTGTGTGTTGCAGTGTGGGATGGTTAAAACCTGGGGCCCATAACCTGTTGGCAGGGAAGGCTAGAGACTCTTAACTGTCACACACAGAGAGCAACAATGGCCTTTGGGGCTTGTCAATATGGATGCTAAAGACAAGACCCAAAGGTGTGCAATGGTGTATCGTTATGTGCACTTATTTTAAGCGCCAGAGAATGCAAATGTAAAAGTGAAAAGCGCAAAAGAGAAACAAACATGCAAGTGCAAAACACAAATGCAGGGGAATAAAATCATAACCCAACAGCTCATTCCCAGGGACTGTGATCCTATTGGCTTGTACTATAAATAGTTAGGAGATACTTTAGATTACTAATCATCCTGTAAATTTGTATAAAAGGAGGCCTTCCTGCCCCCCTTTGAAGCAATCAAATCAATCATCTCCTTTCCACTTGTCAGTGGAGTACTCTTAGTCAGCTGTTGATAGTCCAGCTCCTAGGTTTACATAATAGTATTAGTACTGTTGATAGTCCAGTATTAGTATTATCTTTCTCATATATCAGTATCGTTGATAGTCTGGTATTAGTATTAGATTCAGCATAAGTAGTTATAGTCCTGATTAAAGACTCTTTGTCTCTTGAGATTACTTCACTGTAATTTCTGTTTCAGCCTCACCCTCATTTTAGAGTGCATTAACTGGGTTATCCATTCAGTCCACTTACTTCCTCTTTCCTCTAAGTGCATTCCCTTTCATTAGAATATCTCTGGACCCCTAAGTGTCCTGAACCTACAGACTTTGATAGTCTCATTTATTGCTGCTAAAAAACACATCACTTACTTGTTGTATTAGTTTGCTAGAGTTATATTGTTTGGGAATAGGGAATGCTCCCTATTATTTTTAATCATTTTTTCAAGCTGAATCAGCCTGCAGAGTCTAAACCTCTCTCCAAGAAAATTTCCACTTAAATCAGCCATATCTTGGCAACAAAAAATATTATAATGTTTTGACTGGCCAATTAAGAGTGAATTGCCTCTATGTTAGCGTCCGAGTTCACGTCAGGTCCGAGCTGACGTAAGTCGGTCCGAGTCGTGTGTTTGGAGTCGTAAGGACTTGGCTTCAACTTTAATGTTGCGCCCTCCTTGATCGTCAGTCCTTTATTTCGGAGGTTCGGAGAAGATAAGTTTTCAGAGTTCAAGAGTGAGTGGGAATACAAGTCGATATTCGAACTAAGGTATAGTACAGAAGTCTGGAGGTATTTATACATACGGTCCTTATTGTAATGTTCAAGAGAACAATAAGATGAACGAAAACGGAGTACAAGAGAAATATACATTGGTGTTACAATAAGACTTATTGTTCGACGAAAAAGGAAGATGTCCGAGGTCCGAGGCTAACGATGCTGGTCGGACTTGGAGGTGGGAATGTAGGCTTGGACTTGGTTCGGAGTAGGGTTCTTTCATAGCGCCCTATATCGGATGTCCGGGATGTTGGAGTTATATCGCGGATATAACAGCACCCCCCTGTTAGGACCGAGCCTCGAGGTCCTGGCGCCTATCGGTGATGGAAGTAACTGTGGGAAGATTAGGTGATTAGGTGTTGTGATAAGGTATATAAGGGGGGGACTCTTTTTCATAGCAACCTAACTATGCCTTCGCCATCCCCCATCCCAGATGACGAGGCCATCCTTGAGAGGATGATGCGAGAGGCATCGGAGAAGCTCGATAAGGTCCGAGCTGACAAAAAACGCAGGGCCAAGGAGGAGGCCGAAAAGTAACGGAAGGCCAAGGAGGAGGCCAAACAAAAAGCGGAGGAGGCCAAACGTAAGGCGGAGGAGGCCAAACGTAAGGTGGAGGAAGAAGCCAAACGCAAGGCGGAGGTAGAGGCCAAACTCAAGGCCAAGGAGGAGGAAGGAGGCTAAGGAGAAGGAGAGACTCCGAGAGGAGGAGAAGAGGAACCTCCAGAAGGAGGGAGGAGCCGGGGGTCTCCAGGGCACTCCAAAGTTTCCGAGAAGAATTCCTCGGAAGAAGAACATGAAGAGTTCCGAAACGATTTCGGAGCTCTCGACCATAGCAGAGGACATGTCCCAGCAAGGGGGGTCCTTGGGGGTTAGAAATTGGGGGCCATCTTCGGACGTGCAAGAGGGAAGTTTGGGCTTGACCGAGCGGGAGAAGGAGAAGCTAAACATCCTTGAAAAAAGGGAGGCTCTCCTGATCGCTCGGACCCAGAAGGCCCATGAGAACGATCAAATGAGGGCTGCAAGATTGGATGGTGCCAAGGTGGGTCTCGGACCGTTCGAGTCGTCGCGGAGATTGCTGATGAGTTTGCGCCCCGGACTTTATCATCAGCCATCCGAAGGAGCATCTGAGGGCTGGAGGATGGAGCCCAGTCGAACCTGCACTCATTGTGCTAGTCGGGGGGATCCCTGCATATGGCCCTCTTCGGGGAAGGGGTCCTCCTGTTTCGTCTGCGCTCACCGGAAGGTGAAGTGCAAGGAGACGGGTGGTGGGGAGGAGGAGAAGGGTACTAAGGGGAAGAGAGGAAGGATACCTTCGGAGGACGGTGCGGGTCCAAAACCGAAGAGGCAGAAGGTGGAGGTGGTGATTGAGGGATCGTCTTGGGGTCCGAGCACCTCTGGGGTTGAGCTGAGGGAGGTGGTTGAAGAGTTGCGGGGGTTGAGGCGGGATGTGCGAGGCATCCAGGAGGAAAACCGGAGGATCGCCAAGGCCCTAGTGCACATGAATGACCTCTGCATTCTTGAGCAGGCTCGGTGGTTCAATTGGTTGCAGAAGATGGATGAGTGGTGGGGGAGTAGTCCGAGGGAGAACTGGCCCGGACC
>QLPG01004731.1:5406-22904 GCA_003314385.1 Gomphus sp. MG54
CACTCCGGTGATTCTCCTTCTCCTCTCCGAAATTAGGGACAGACGATCGAGGAGGGCGCAACACATAAGTTGAAGCCAAGTCCCTTCGACCTCGAACACCTCAGTGACTGGATTGACCTCTTCTGCGACCTACCCTAAATCTCCGGCGCCTCCGTCTCCGTCCGTAGTCCATCCGACCCCGGTCTCGGTCTTCGGCCCCGCTACAGATCTTCGCACTAGCCCGGAAAAGCCCCTTCGGAAGTACTAGCTAAGCGCCTGACACGCGGACTTAACACCAACACCATTCCATACACCCCCATACCATAATGTTTCCCCCTCCAAACTTGACTGTCCCCTGCACCTCTCTCTCTCAATCAACCCCTCCACCTTCTGTTTCCAGACCCACTGTCTCCCATCTGACCAAATGACCCTCTTCCAGTCCTCTACAGTCCACTCTCTGTGCTTCTGTCAAGCTTCAGATACTGACGGACTTCGGTACTGCTGAGGGGTGTTGTCGAAAGGTCAGGCGGACTATGGCCAAGTCCTGCAGGCCAAGAGTAGTAGCGTTGGCTTCAACCTACTCATGCGTTGTGCCATACTTGCTGTGCATGCCACTGGTTTTGCAACAGACAGATACTCGAGAGGATGCCGATGATGCCGGCCCAAGTTGAGGACTTAATGTTGGGTGCAAACTAGCATCTCACCCCTGAGAGACCAACCTCAATATATTATAATATTATATCGATTTCGGTATCATTCAGTGCGCTTTTGAACTCTTTATTTTCCTCAATTTTATTTGTATTTTTACCCTCATTATTGAGGGAGTTATTCGTATTCTACTATGTACGCTACTTACGGGCGCTTGTCCACACACGATGCGACTAGCGTGGCCGGCTCCCTGGATTTGGAACCGGCAGCCTGGCTCAAACCTTCGATAGGGTCAAGGGCTGGCTGCAAGATATATGCAGGTGAGACACAACCCGTGCAAAGCCTCCCTCCTCAGTTATTGACTATACTGAGGAGGTGAGTTGTATAATATTATGTACAAAGCCTCAGGGCTAATTTCTCTTTTATTTCTTTTGTAAGATAAATAAATTAGGTATATTTTCGAATATACATCTCAGTTATTGACTATACTGAGGAGATAAATAAATTAGGTATATTTTCAAATATACATCTCAGTTATTGACTATACTGAGGAGATAAATAAATTAGCTGCCTAGAGAACTCTTCAATCCTACTGTATTTGCTCATAATCTCATCACTTAACAGAGGAGAAGAAGGTAGAAGGGCCTAAGCCTAGTGGATACCCAGAATGAGGAAATATGTACATGCATGTCCTACTTATATAGGTTAAGAAGTAACATGTGGAATAAGGAATGTGGGACAACAAGGTATGCAGAGCATGTGACTATTGTCCACAACAAATAAAATTAGAATGAAGGGATGCAAAACGGGGATAAAACAATAAGGTATAAGATAATAGAGACGTAGCCAAGGATAGGACAATAGGGAGTGGTAACAATGGAGTCATGACCGGGGATAATACAAGGACAGGAGGTCCCAAGGGGAGACAGCCCAAAGGGTGAAGACAGGGGAGTGTGGATGGTGGATGTGCTGAGCCGAGACCGGCATTCCAAGTGTTATGTATGCGGCGTGGACATTTGGTTGTGAATATAGGATGGTCGCTCGGTCGGCAATGCTGAATAGGTGGGTCTCGGTACGTGTACTTGACAGCTTCAAAGCAAAGGCCAACCTCAGCTGTCTATGCCTTGTACTGAAGAAGGGCTTTTTCTTCTTTACCACAGCCTTGAATGAATGTTTCCTGAGAACTCTTCTGACTGTTTCTGAGGAGACTGGGTGGGGGATAATTGTATTGATATGTATGGTGACCTGAGTAGCATTGGCAGCTCTGCCAGTAGCAATTTGTGATAAAATAGCATGTTGATCTCTAGAGGAAAGCTTGGGGGGATGACCTCCAGAGGAGCAGGGCTGGTTAGGATGGAGAGTTCTGAGAGTCCTAGATACTGTAGACTGGCTGAGGCCAAGTCTTGGGGAAATAGTGTGAGTGGAATTGCCATGAGAGGCCAAGGAAAGGATGTTTTCCTTTTGAGCAGAGGAAGTGGGGTGCATTGGAGTGTAGTGAAGTTCTGGACATATTGGAGGGATTAAATACCTTAATTTGAGTTCTCATGAAAGATAAGGTTACCATAGTAACCATCTATCAAGGATTGCATGTTATATAATAAATGGAGCATCAGATTCTGATTGTTCTGATACCATCTCACAAAACTGAGTCAATGGGCCCTTGATTTGAATTGCCCATATCTTCATCACCCCTGATCAGAATTATATAATTTTTAATGGTTGCATAGCCCCAATCAGATTCATTCTTTGATACACAAAAACTTTTTTCATATATCTGTTACATTCAAAGCTATCCAATTAATAGTCCCAAAGTATCAAACATTGACTTAGTTTTGTGAGTCACTGTATATAGCCAAGGTATTCCATTGAGGTTTGGTGGGAAGAATACTTATCTTCATAGGCATACAGACTGTGCTTCTATAATCATTGCAAAACTTCTCTGACATGTTCAATGTGCAAGGTCTTATTGTTGGAGTAGATGAGATTGTCATCCAAATAGACAATAGTGCAGATGTCTGACAGATTACTAAAGATATTGTTCATGAATCATTAGGAAGCTGAGGGGGCATTTGCAAGACTAAAGGGAATGACAAGCCATTCAAAGGCTCTATAGCAGGTTCTGAAGACAGTTTTCCATTCATCTTTTTCTACAATTCAAATGAGGTGATAGGCATGTCAGAGGTCGATCTTTACATAGATCCAAGCATTCTTTGGAGCATCTAAAAGGTCTGAGATTAGCAGAAGTGGTGTAGTTTTGCTGTAGGTAATTAATACCTAAAAGCCTGCATGCACTGGTCCTTTTCTCTGGTAGGGTCTAATGCAGTCGTTCAGCACAGCTGGACTATGATCTGTGACATGGCAATGTACAAATGCAAATAGAACATGAGTGAAGAGGATGTAATGTGGGAGGGACATGACCTGTGATGAGACTAATAGAATGTGATGTGACAAGGATGTGACTGTGACATCACATATGACTAATACTTGAACTTGAACTTGTGTACAATAGTCTAGATGTTTCTAGTCTAGTCTTGACTTGGACTTGGAGACTTGACTTAGGGCTTTATCTTAAGTGACAAGATTAAGGGCCGGGAGATAGATAAAATAGATGTGAACAAAATACTTCTGCCAATTTAGACAGAGTAGTTGAATAAATGATTTTTGAAGATTATATGGTGAGAAATATGATAGAAAGTCTAGTATTTTTATCAACTACAAATCATAGGCTATATACTATACAAAATACAAGCGGAAATTGAATATGAAATAACATACAGGAGTTTTTAGCATCATACATGACATCAGACAGGCAAAATAGATTTTACAAGAGTTGGGAGAGAAAAACGGCAATGGAAAACATTAATGTACATACTTAGAGCTTCTGCACTTCAAAAATGAATATATTTCATAAGGGCGGTGGCTGGCCAAGCCTCTGCCGGTCCTACGATATGTGAGTAGCGTTGGGCACCTCGCTACTACCATTTTGGGTGAAGAAAATAGAATTGCTGATTTTATCTTGTTTGGTGTGAATGGAAATAAATGGTGGTACGGAATTAAGAATTGTTGTATAGAAATGATAATGTTTGGATCCTTCGTCAACGGATAATTGTTTTATTGGACATCGATGTATAAGCGCTCGATGACTGTTGAGCGGTCAACATAAATTCTTGAATATAAAAATGTCACGCAGCAAAATCAATTTCATTCTTCCACACATAATAATAGATTCTTATGTTGTCAGGAGCCGGATTCTGATGGACTTCGGTACTGCCGAAGGGTGTTGTCGAAAAGGTTGGACGGACTATGGCCAAGTCCTGCAGGCCAAGAGTAGTGGCATTGGCTTCAACGTACTCGTGCGTTGCGCCCTACTTGCTGTGCGTGCCACTGTATTTGCAACAGACAGATACTCAGGGGGATGCTGAAGATGCCGGCCTGAGTTGAGGACTTAACAGAAGGGAAGAAGGTAGAAGGGCCTAAGCCTAGTCGATACCCAGAATGAAGAAGTATGTACATGCATGTCCTACTTATATAGGTTAAGAAGCGACATGTGGAATAAGGAATGTGGGACAGCAAGGTATGCAAAGCATGCGGCTATTGTCCACAACGAATAAAATTAGAATAAGGAATGTGACGCAGGGGCAAAACAATAAAAGACAGGATAATAGAGCGTGCCCAAAGATAGGATAATAGGAGGTGCCAGACTATAAGACAAGGCTTGGTAACCGAAGATAATACAAGGACGGAGGTCCCGAGGTGAAGCGGACCGGGGAATGTGAATGGCGGATGTGCCGAGCCGGGACCGGCGTACCAAGTATTATGTAGGTGACGCGGGTACTTGGTCGTGGATATAGGATGATTGCTCGGTCGGCACTGCCGAATGGTCGTGTCTCGGTATGGTACTTGACATATGTCAAGTAATAGCCTGTATTAAATGCCATATTAATCTATTATATTCTTCATATTCCATTCCTCGTTACACTTCTGTCATGCGTGACAATACCTCGTGACCTCACGTGATTGCCTATGCCTCCACTTAGGCGCCTTACTGAGGTGAACACCGGGACGGGAAAGCAATAGAAGTCAAATATGAACTCAGGAAAATGGAGAGAAAATTCGATAAAACCGGATGATGAATTGTAGATAATGTCGTTGAGGAGAGAGAGAGAGACTATCAATTAAAGTGCTCGAAGCGCCAGGCGCTTATGGTGCACTATAACTACGGTGTAAATACATTCCTATCTCATGCCCTAACTAGAAAAATACGAGAAAAATCGACAAGCAAGAAATAAGACCCGGATGAGGAAGGGAGGGGGCAGGGGTAGTCATTGGCTATGTATGATATTGCGGTGCAGTTCGACTGGAGTGCGAGCCAGGGAGGCACATGGGGGACTAGATGCCCATGTAGGGGTTGAGTCTGCTGGAACGAGGGCCAGACAGAGGGGGTAGCATGTTATTGTTTTGGTGCGATATCGGTGTAGTCACGAAAGTGTTTGGTGGTTTGAATGTAGTGTAGGGTGTGTGGGATGAGTTTTGGATCTCCTAATAGTCTGGGAATGGAGTGGCTGGCTTTGCCGGCTGCATGACATAGCAGACCGCGTTGTTCCAGGTATTTGCGACAGTGAATGAGGTAATGAGCTACTGTTTCAGGTTTTCGGCACACCTCGCAAAGTGCGGAGTCGGCTGCCCTTATCTTTTTCAGAAATACATTTAGGGCTATGTGCCCCGATCTGAGCTGGATGAGGATGCTGGTGGCCCATCGTGGCAGTGTGCTGAGAGTCTTGTAAAGGTGCTGGTGCAGCAGCTTGGGGTCAATTCTGGACATTTTTTCGAACCTGGGTGACTGGGCCCAAATGGCCTTCCACCTGGATAGTGTTGTGGTCTTGCAGGAAGCCTTGAGTGCCGAGATGCTGGCAGGGAGTTTGCATCGAAGTGAAAGTGATAGGTCCTCCGTACTCGAGGAGACTCCTGTCGCTGCCTCCTTGGCAAGCGTGTCTGCCTCTTCATTTCCTGCTATGCCCTTATGCCCCGGGACCCATTCTAGATGCACTTTCAGGGATCTGTGTGACCTCTTCAGATGATGGATTTTGTCATGCACATCATCCAATAGGTATTGGCCAGAGCGGCTGTGCGCATCCTGTAGAGATGTGATTACCGCCTGATTATCAAGGGCGATTAATAGAGATCTTATCCTGCACTGCTTCTTTGCCAGTTCCAATGCTAGTATCGCCCCCACCAGTTCGCCCTCAAATACCGTGTGTCTTGAGTCTTTACCCAGACATAACTGTAGTGATCTGCCAGATGCTGGGATAACTGCGGCAGCTCCAACACTCTTGCTATGACCAGAACCGTCCGTGAATATTTTTAAATCATCCATCCTCGATCTGATGATTCCAATGGCTTCATCTGCATCCTTGGAAATGTGTGCTGTGAATTGTGGTTGCCAGCTGGGGTGTTGGCAGGCAGGCCTGATGGTTTCCATGGTGATGGGACTGATATTGAAGTGGTGGAGGAGGTCATGGATGGTGGAAGGGTGACGGCGGGGGCAATGTCGGAAACTCCTGCGTACAGGGTTGTGCAGGGGATGGGACTCAGGGAGTGTGGCCAGACGAAGGGCCTCCTTATAGCATGTGTCGCTAAGCCTGAGCTGAATGGGCGGTATGTCAGAGTGCAACTCGAGGACCTCTGTAGCAGTACAGCGGAAGGCTCCTGTCATCAGCTTGCATCCAAGTCTTTGTACCTTTTCTAACTGCCTGGTGTGACCTACTGAGCCTGACTTGCGACCGGTCTTTGGGTGAGTCCTGATGGGGGTATACCAAACCGGGAGGGCATATTCAACTTTGGGGAGAACCATGGATACGAAGAGGCGGCGAACGTATGAGTCTGGTAGGCCGAACGAGGGTCTGGTAAGTCGGTTCACCATCAGCAGTAATTTGATGCCCTTGTCGACTGCTTTTTGGGCATGTTGATGCCAGCATAGCTCCTGGTCAATGTCCACCCCAAGGAGCCTGGCATATGGGACGCAGGGGATGGTTTGGCCTGTGTGACGCCTGGTGAAGTCGTGACGGGTGATGCCTTTCCGACGTGTGAGCCTAAGGCATTAAAACTTTGAAACCTCGGCCCTTGAATTGTGTGAAGCGGACCAGTGTTCCTGCTTATCTAGCATGTCATTGAGAAGTTCGTCGCATTCTTCAAAAGAGTCGGCCATGGCGACAAAGAAATTGTCATCAACATAGGCACCTCCATCTTCATTGGGGCCGTTGGGGATGGATATCAGGCCATAATTGTAGATTAGATATAGTATCATTGAGCCTGGCTCTCCTTGTCCAATACCATTGTCAATACTAATTAAGTCAGATGTAAAATCGTCAAAACTCAGCATTGTACAGCGGTCCTTCAGCAATGCTGTGAAAAAATTCACTATTTCTGTTGGATATCCGATCCTTCTCATGTTCTTGATTAGACGGTCTGTAACGGCATTTGGAAAAGCGTTAGCTATATCAAGGAAGATGATTGTAGCTACCTTATTTCTCCTCCAGGTTTCTTTCACTCTGTGTGTCAGGTATAAAAGCGAGTCAGTTGTTGTCTTACCTGGGAGGCCGCCAAAGTGTCGTGAGGGTAGGAGGGAGTGGCGGATGCTGAGGTAAACTGTTATGTCAGTCATAACACCTGACACAATCTTCCCCATGGTATTTACGTTTATACACTATCCCCAGCTCTCTAGTCCCTTTAAGGTATCGCAATACGTGCTTTGCCGTGTTCCAATTGCTTCGCGTAGGGCTCTTATTCGATTGCGAAAGGAACTGCATAATATATGCTATATTGGGTCGCGTGGACATGGCGGCGTATGTTAATGAGCCAGTGAGTGCTTGATATTCTTTGATGTTCTCGAAAAGTGTTTCTTCATTGACATGTAGATGACTACCCTTATCCACTGGCATGGCGACCGGATTACACTCGACCATGTTGAATCTCTGCAACAAGGAGTCAATGTATTCGGATTGAGAAAGCTTGAGGACCCCTTGGTAAGTGTCTCTTGTTATGAGCAATCCAAGAACTTTGAATGGCTTAGTGGTATCTTTCTCTTTGATTTTGTAGAATTTCTGAATGCCGGCCTTCAGTTCTTGTTCCTCCCCCTCGTTCGAGCATATCCCTGTAGCATCATCCACATGGGTATCAATTGCAATCAACCCCCTTTCTGTTTTCTTCATGAATACACCTGTATCGCTGGAGAGTGGGGTAAGTCCCATTGATCTCAATTTCTCCTCTAAATCTTCTCTCCACACTCGCGCTGCCTCTGGTAAACCGTATAACACCTTGTTCAATCTCCCCACTTTCCCAGATTTTTCATAACCGTCCGGGAACCTGATGTAAATGTCATGGTCTAACTTCCCATGTAGATATGCAGAATCCACATCCCAGGCAAAAATTCGTGAGTTTTTAATTGTAGCGAGGGCGAGTAAGATTCTGAGTGATGTTATACGTGATACAGGGGCAAATGTGTCGCTCAGTGAGATGTTGGTCTTTTGTTGATCACCACGCACCACCCATCTTGACCGAAATTTGCACTCTCCGGTTTCTAGATTCTTTATGGTGTGAACCCACATACCTGATAGTACTTGAGCATTTTCTGGTACGTCCTTTAGCTCAATCTCTGACCAGGTATTCATTTCCTCTAGTTTGGACAGCTCGTAGTCCATGGCATCGCTCCAGCTCTTTCCTTCAGGTGACTTGATAGCATCCTGGTATCCTCTGGGTATCTTGACATCCATTGGAGTATTGCTCGCAGTGGCTTTTTTCACTAAAACCTTGACACTATCTTCTTGCTCTTTCAACCTCTCTGATCTCCTGGTTGGTTCTGTCCCCCAAACTTCTGCACTAGTACGCTTTTTCTTTACTTCTCCCTCACCCCCTCCTGACTCCCTTCTGTCTTCTGTCTCTTCCTGAGTTGGGAATTCTATAAGGGGAGCGGAGTCTTCAGGCTGTGTGCTTCGATGTCCCTGGCCTTCGACGAATATGGCATTTCTGGTCTGGTGTCTCTTGCGTTCTTTATCTACCACCACATAAATGGAATCCCCTTCATATCCGACCAGTCTGCATTCCATTGCCTTATCATCCAACTTGGTATGTGTTTCGTCCGGTATTTTCATAAAACATTTGGCACCGAAGACCCTGAAATGCTCTATTGTAGGCGTATGACCAAATACTTTCTCGTATGGTGTCATGAAGTTGGGCAATATGCTTGTAGGACACCGATTTCGGATGTAGATGTGCATTGATATTGCCTCGCTCCAGAGATCTTTCCCTAAGTCCGAGTCTTTTAGCATTGTCCTCGCTCCTTCTGTGATTACCTGGTTTCGCCTCTCTGCTCTTCCATTTAATTCCGGATTGTATGCAACTGATGTTGCAATAGTAATCCCCCGGTCTTGACAATACTTCTGGAACTCATTGTTTAGGAATTCGCCACCGTTGTCGGATCGCAAGGTGTGTACCCTACTCTGGAACTTGTTTTCAATCGCCTTGTCCAAGTCAATTAAAGCTTTGACAGCCTCTCCTTTGTGCCGTAAGTAAAATGCAAATGCAAATCCTGAGCAATCATCATTGACCACAAGGGAAAATCTCGCATGGGTCCATCTAGCTTCAGGATTCATTGGTCCAATCAAGTCCGCGTGCAGGGTTCCAAATAGTCGTGTATCTCGTTCTTCCCTGTTGCTGAATGGCTTCTTGTCCATCTTGCCAATGATACAATCCTCGCATATTCCGTTTAGTGTCGTGTTAGTGACCGTCATTCCTTTTACTACTTCTGAGTTAACCATCCTTCTTAGCATGGTTTCCCCTATGTGTCCCAATCGTCTGTGCCAAGTAGATAAATCGGCACTAGATCCATCTCTCTTGACAGCGGTCATGACATTCTCTTTGGGGGTGATGACGTTTAACTTCAGTTTGTAAAGTTCTCCCCCTAATGCTGCCTCTGCATAGGTTATGTTGTCTTTCATGATCCTGATACGTCCTCCCATGATTCGACTTTCGAACCCTCTTTGATCTAAGACCTTGAGAGATAGAATCTTGCCGTCGGCATTTGGAACATGCATTACTTGGGTAAGTCGTATTCTGGTAGACTTAGTACCGTAATGTATATCGGCAATGATGTCGCCTTCTCCTATAGCCTCCACTTCATTATTTCCAAATGCTTTAATGGCTCTTCTTTTCTCAAATTTGCGGTAAGTGGTGAAGTCTTCCTGATTTGGGCTCACATGAACTGTGGCAGCTGAGTCAGCATACCACACATCGGTTAGGTTTTTGGATCCGTATACCCATATGATCTGGGTATCTGTGACAGCTTTGACGGTATTTGTGATCCTTGGGTCCTTTCTTCCTTTGTACCCCTCGGGGTATTGCCCTTCCTGTCCTCCACCTTTAGCCCAACATTTAGACTTTGTGTGGCCGGTTTTCTCGCAGTTTTTGCACTTGAGGGATGATCTTGCCCCATATTAGAATACCACATTACTAGTCTTTTTATCAGTGCTGAGTCCCTGTCTTCTGCTCCATTCTGTGAAGATTCGGGAGATAACAATCTTTGGATCTAGTATCCCTCCAAGGGTTCCTATTACTGGATCCCAAGATGGTGATGGCATAGATAATGTGATTATCCCCACAAATTGAGAGTCGGGTATGCTCAATCCTAACCCTCCGCAGTTTTCTCTGAGCTTTTGTAATTCGGCTAGGTGTGCCGGCACAGTCTCTGTGCCTCCTTCAATGAATTGTTTAGAGAGTAGTCAGGTATGAGCAAGGTTTTGCGCGATGGGGTCAGCCTGGGCATATCTGCTTAGCAGTCCATTCCATGCTGTTTGTGCTGATGAGCAATCCAGGCCGGCTTGTACGTTTGATGCGATGTTCATTAAAATTGTAGACAAGGCTTGGGCATCTGACTCTTCCCATTTTGCCAAGTCATCGATGTCGGTTGCGGGAAATTTAGTCTTTGTGCCGCATACATATCCCCACATTCTAGCTCCCTTCAAGTAAGGTACCATTCGAGTCTTCCAGAAATTCCAGTTCGACCCATTCTCATCTAACCGCTCAGATTCATCATATCTGAGGACTTTAAAACCATCTGCCATGGCTGTTGTTTCAAAAGATCTTCGGTGATTGCTTGAATGTATGTCTGTTTTGTTCTAGTTTGGCTCAGGGCCCATAACCTGTTAAAACTAGACAATGATAAATACAGTGTTCTTCAAGGAAACACTCAATTCTATTAGTGAATAACTACCTAGACAATGATAAACTAATAGGTAGTTAGTTTGTGAGAGAAATGGGTAAATAACTAGAGGCACTCACTTCAGTGTTCTTCAAGGAAACACTGAAGTGACAAGCCTAGCAACCGTAACTATATATACTTGGAGGCTCGGTGAAATGCGGAACACATGGGTCACCCCTGGAAACCACCAAGTAGAACAAGAAAATAGGTATGAATGTAAGAAAAGACAAATAACAAAAGAAATAACAAAAAGAGTGTCAGACCAAAGTGAAATAAATAGGTGCTGACTGTGTGTAATCTTAACAAATCCAGCTGGCATGTTCTCCATTGCAGTTAGCACATTTTGGTTTCTCGGTAGTGCATCGTTGGTTTGGAGGGCAGGGGTTATTATGTGTGCAAGAGTGTTCTGTGGTAGAGTGTGGTCCTGCACATCGTCCACAACGCACCTCCCCAGTGCACTCCGTCACCCGATGCCCCCAGTCTTGGCATCGGAAACACTGTGGAGGCCGAGGAACAAAAATGCTTACATTGCATAAAACGCCATTAATTGCGAGGCCTTGTTCAATAGCAAGGTTTGCTGTTGCCGTGGTCTTAAAATTAATCATTAGCGGCCCATGCTTACTTTTGTTACGAGCATCTTCGCCATTGAGCCAGGAGATTTTTGTGATAGCATAGTCAGATGCAATGGTATCACTATTGCTAGCTTCAATCTCCCATATGGCTTCAGCTGGGTCATCTACATCGTCCAAAATAGAGGTAGGAGCGTTGTGAGCTACTACAGCATAAGATCGCTGTGGGACTGTAGCATCAGGGTCAATCAGCTTGGCCCATTCCTCCGCATTGATACGTGCACGATCTGCTTCTGCTATAGATTTAAATGTGAGAGTGAGATTACCCGCTGCAGATTTAGAAATGCCACGAAGCGGGGAGGGCATGGGGATACCCCCATTACATGGATCAGCGAAATACTCCCCAATTTTGTCATTGCACCATTGCATTAATGTCGCTGGGGCGAATCCATAGTGTCTTGCATTCTTGTTTGAGTTTTTAAGTGAGAGGAAGATTTGTTTTTCCCGAAGTTCAGCTGAGGTAGTGGGCTTAGTTGGCATCCTGGTGATGGATGTAGGGCTGTTTTTGGCTATGTCAGCATAGGAGGGGTGGGATGTCGCAGAATCTGCAGAAGGCCAAATTGAGATCGCCTGTTTAATCTCCTTAACTGCCATTTGGAAGTCGGAGTGTGATACTGGGCGGTGATCCCCATAGAGATGGGTGGCCTCATGTAGTAGCTTCGTGATAGCAGTCAACTGGAGTGCCCAATCCTTTCCTATGTTGTAAGTACTGCCCTTCTTGAATTCGCCGAAGGATTCAAGTGCATCTGTAAGGGCTGAGAGATCAGTCTTGTTGGAATCAGTGATACCTCTGCTGGCCAATACAGAAACTGGATTTCCTGGGTCGAGGGCGGCAGTATGCAGAGTTGAGGTAGAGGACCGATTTGGCCTCTGTGGTGCGGGCGCCTGCAAACCCAGAGAGTGGGGAGGAGGCTGTGAGGCCATTTTTGTAGAGAAAAGAGGGGGAAAAAAGGGGAAGGGAGTAGTATATGTGAATGCAAAGGTGTTTGGGTGTTATGTGAGCTCTCCAGGAAGTCCCTTGGGTCCTACTGGCTCGTACAATGCCAATGGGACCATGGGAAAATTTGTTGGGGGTGGTGGTGTGGGACAAGAGTTGCTCATGTCGTCAAGGAAAGTAGTCGAAAATATTGAATATTGATGATATCAGCATTGATTGATAACTTCGAGTGAATGTATATGCCTCAGGATCATCAAATAAATGCAGAAAAATCGTGAAAATATTTGCAGGCATTGGCATTATTGTTTTGATAATTTTGTAGGCTCAAGGGAATGTGAGTTTTCGAAAAGGTAATGCATATGATGTATTTTTGCTTATCCTAATCACAACATTAAGGACTTGTTATTACACAGGTGAGCCTGAGGCCTTTATATACAAAAACCAAGCAATGATGTGAAATGATGGGATAGGATGGCTATGCAAGTTGAATGACAAAGCATGAGAACAAAGTACACCAAAGAGGAAACTCTGCAAAATTCTAGAGAAATAGTACAGCATTGAGGCTATACAAATAGGGGTTGGGGGCTATGATACGGAAAAACTAACCAAATAGGTAAAGATGACGAGTAACAATGGGAGAATAATAACAGAATAGGAAGGAGTCTGAGTCATATCAAGAAAAAAGGAAAACATATAAAAGGAACAATAAGGAAGTCTACCAATAAACATCTAACAACCTTGTCTAATACTTCTGAGGGGCCTTAGGTTGAGTCAGGGGACTGAGTCATCTTGGAGTATTTTCAGGTCACAGGTAATATATCTTCTGCAATTTCTCCAGTATTCAATCCAAACTTAGGAGTTTGAGAGGAGGAGGACTAATAGGAATACAGTCGTGCACTCTTATCTTGTGATTAAGAGTAAGTCAAATGGAGTGGGCTGGGTAATCAGGGTGGGTTTCTACTCTTATCATGATATGCTGGTCTATATATTATTCCAAGAAATATGTATGGTTCTCAACTTTCCAGGAAATAGACTGCATCTTCTATTGCATATGACTGAGTGTAGATTGGATGGAATCTTCTCGTGAGTGAGAAATGTACTAGAGGGGATATGTGAAGATAATGATACAATAGTAGTTCTGCCTGGATGTGTCTGTCCTGGGCATTGTAGGGTTGCATGAGAATGAGCTCTGAAGAAGACATGATAATATATTGGGAATCTGAGATAGTAGTGCTGAATAGCATGGTTGGCTGTGTGATTGTCAAGCTTCGGGAATGCTGAGGTGTCAGACAGGAACGGCCAGGTCCTACAGGCCAGAAGTAGTGGCTTTGGCTTCAACATAATAGTGCATTATACCCTACTCTCCATGCATGCCACTGATTTGAAACAGACAGGATACTCAGGAGGATGCCAATGATGCTGGCCCAAGTAGAGGAATTAACAGAGGAGGAGAAGGTAGAAGGGCCTAAGCCTAGTCGATACCCAGAATGAGGAAATATGTACATGCATGCCCTACTTATATAGTTTTAAGAGGCGACATGTATAATAAGGAATGTGGGACAATAAGGTATGCAGAGCATGTGGGTATTGTCTACAATGAGTAAAATTTGAATGAAGGAATGTAAAACGGGGATAGAACAATAAAGGATAGAATAATAGAAATGTGGCCAAGGGTAGGACAATAGGAAGTGACCGACTATAAAACAATGTACCATGGCCAAGGATAATACAAGGACAGGAAGTCCCAAGGTGAGGCGGATCGAAGGATGAGGAGTAGGCATGGTGGGATTAATGAATGGTGAGTTGCAGAGGGGTTATGGATAAGGAATGCAGGTGGTGGATGTGCCAAGCCAAGACTGGTGTACCAAGTGATGTGCATGCAGCATGGACACTTGTATGTGGGCATAGGATGATGGCTCAGTCGGCACTGCCGAATTACCGGGCCTCAGTATGTGTACTTGACAGTGATGTGGCAAGAGTGAAGGTGATATAGGTTGAGTGCCATTGGAGTTAAATTTGTAACATAATTGAGATTGACAGCTTTACTGTCAGTGGGTACTGGTCCTTCTTTGTGATCCTGTTACAACCTTAAAAGTCTACACAGAGTCATAAGGAACCATCCTTCTTTCATACAAATAGTATGAGTGCTCTATGCAAAGAGTGGGATGGAATAAAGCCTATATTGAGGTGTTCATCGAGGAATTCATGAAGTGCTTCAAGTTTAGAAACCAAGAGCAAATAGATGGGACCAAGGGGTGGTGAGATCCCTTCCTTGAGTTTGTTCTTAAGGTTGTAAGACCTATGTGGGGCCAGCATGTCACTTTGAGCCTTGCTAAACACATTGGTGAAGTTTGGGGATATATTGCTTGATGCTATCTGAGGTTTTGGAGGAGTTGACTGTCATTGTCCTATGAGCAAGTTTGTTGAGATTGGCAAGGTTGAATTGGAATGCCTGGGAGCCTTCTAGTTTGCAAGCACATACAAAAGTATCAGCATTGACTAGTGCTATCCAAGGTGTTGTCAACTTCAGAGATGGTGGCAAAGGGTCACAAGCAAGCAAGGTGCTATAAGCTGAAGTAGCTGGAGGGGTTGGTATGAGAGCTGGTTCTAAAGTCTTGAAGATAATATTGCCCAATACCTAACCAATCAATGGATTGTACCAGGTGAGCCAGTTGTAGCCAAGTACTGTGGAGTAGCCACCATCCAATGAAGTTACATAGAAAGTAACTGTCTGAATTTTGCCAGTCAGAAAATGGATAGGCAGAGTAGTAGTCTGTGTTATGGCCAAGTTAGTAGGGCCATCAAATAGTTTCAGAGGAATCAGTGGTATGGAATCAGTAGGTAATGGATATTTTTGCACTACTTGTGGTTCAATAAAACAATTGGAAGAACTGTAATCAATAAGCATAGCTAAGGGAATTTTAGACATATTTGAATGTCTTATGCCACCCTTATTTCACATACTGCCTCTTAACCTAATAAGTAGTGAGTGCATGTACATAGTTCCCCAGTCTGAGTGTCAACTAGGTTTATGCCTTCCTGCTCTCCCTCCTGTTCTCTAGAGTCCTTTACTCGGCCAACACTCTTGGCATCCCTTCGAGTATTTCATCTGTCCCAAATCAGTGGCATGCATGGAAAGTAGGGTGCTGTCAAGTCCATGTACCGAGACCCATCCGCCAGCAGTGCTGACCGAGCAATCATCCTATATCCACGACCAAGTGCCCACGTCGCATGCATAACACTTGGTACGCCGGTCCCGGCTTGGCACATCCGCCATTCACACTCCTCGGTCCGTTTCACCCTGGGACTTCCTGTCCTTGTATTATCCTTGGACATGACCCCATTGTTTTATACTCGGCCACTCCCTATTGTCCCATTTTGAGTCACAATCCTATTATCCTGTCTTTTATTATTCTATCCCTGCTTTGCATTCCTTGTTCTAATTTTGTTCGTTGTGGACAATGACCACATGCTCTGCATATCTTGTTGTCCCACATTCCTTATTCCACATGTCACTTCTTAACCTATATAAGTAGGACATGCATGTACATACTTCTTCATTCTGGGTATCAACTAGGCTTAGGCCCTTCTACCTTCTTCTCTTCTGTTAAGTCCTCGACTTGGGCCGGCATCCTCAGCATCCCCCCGAGTATCTGTCTGTTGCAAATACAGTGGCACGCATGGCAAGTAGGGCACAATGAGTACGTTGAAGCCAATGCTACTACTCTTGGCCTGCAGGACTTGGCCATAGTCTGCCCGACCTTTCGACAACACCCCTCAGCAGTACCAAAGTCCATCAGTACCTGACGCTTGACAGGTGCAATGCACAAGTACATTGAAGCTAAGCCACTACAACTGGCCTGCAGGACTTGGCCTGTTCTGCCCATACCCTCGGCACTACTGAGACCTGACAACTCTCCCAAGTTCCACTCTTGTCCTAAATTAGTGGCACACATGGAAAGTAGGGTGCAATGCACAAGTATGTTGAAGCCAAAGCCACTACTACCAGCCTGTAGGACTCGGCCACTCCCCACCCACACCTTTGGCAATACCAAACCCTGACAGATATGAGAGACAATGAAGACAAAATGCATACATTATTGGATGATATTACAAATTATTTTTGAGTTGAGCTGAGCCATTTAAGGTACATATATGGCAAAGGGGGGATATATCAAATGCTAATTATAATGAGTCTTTGATCATCTAGACAAGAGCAACAAACCTGGTCCAATGAGTCACTATCAAAAAATTGCAATATCTCAACCAATAAAAATTATTACATAAAAATGAGGAGACCAATCAAAAGCTGAGATGCAGGGGTATCTGTGAGAACATTCTGAGATTTTATAGATTTTTATTTGGTTCATAAAATTCAGAGCAAGTGAAAAGTGCCAAACATTGGACTGGTTTTGTGAGTTACTGTAAGCACCTTTTGAGCCTTTCCATTATCAAGGCAAGTCAATGTGAGGTGATTGTGGCTTCTAGCCATTAAATACATGTACACCAATTGATAATCCATTCACAATATTATTCTACGATTTATATGTATTTTTCTTCAAGTTTATTTGAGCTCTATTCTACCCTTTTCCAAATTTGGTTGTAATCGAAGTACCCCCCAAGAACCATTCCACCTGGTGCTTACACTTCTATAATAGGAAGGAGTACTGTTCACATCACTGTTCATGGAATAGTATGCTATCTGAACACAAGTAAAGGATAGCATATCACTCTACATATGTCTAGTTAAGTGATTTAGTTGAACAATAGCATTACTGAATATTCTATGGACATGCAAGCCTGTATCTTATCTGTCACCCATAGGTGCTAAATGTTTGAAACCATTATTTCCATATCTAATCTTGACTCTATTAATTCCTTTTCACCACCATAAATTCTTTCATTATTCATTATTTTATTTCCATCCATCATTTCCTAATCTCATTGCCCAGTCAATTTTAATTCTGTTTTGGAAAGTAACAAAGCACCCAAGTTATCGAGCATACCCTTTGAGACCAGGAAGGATCTGGCCAATCTTTTTCCATATCAACAA
>QLPG01004739.1:0-12214 GCA_003314385.1 Gomphus sp. MG54
AGTACAAGGGGTCAATATAAAGGAGAAAACAAGGGAGTGAGGTACGCGATGGTCCTGCGTGTCGGTTATCAAAGTAATGGAAACTTGACTTCGGAGTCTTCGGAGGTTCGGAATCGCAGAACTTCGGAATGTATGTCAGACATCCGGAAATCGGTTATTCCGGCTTTGGTCGATCAGAAAGGTTCTGGAAATGGTGTGGGTGGTTGTGGGGTTCAATGTGGGTTTATTTGGCTGCATGGGCCATAACAGTTAGTGTCTATATCCATGTCTATGTCTGAGTTTCTCTCTCTCTCTCTTCCACCACTCCTTTATAAAGCTCTACTGCACTCAACAGGTTATAGGCCCTGGCCTAGCCTAAACACCACCAGAAACTCTAATATTATCACATATCAGTCTGTATTCTTGCCACCATCTATTTACCATCAAAATACCATCTCTGTATCTCACTACACTATGTAATCCTTCAATAACCAGGTTAACATGCTCTCTAAGGTGTCATCCCTTGAGGAAGGAAACTATTATATTTGGAAGGAAGGGATAGAGATATTCTTCATGGGAGTTAGTGCCATCTGAATCACAGATGAGCCCACAGCTACTGTTCCTGAGAGTTCCAAAGCAGAAGATAGGCAACTTACCTTCTTTATCTGGTCAAGCCTTACCCCTGAACTCCAGTATTTGGTTTCTGGTAAGAAATCTGCACTGGAGGCCTGGAAGATCATCAATGTACAATTCCAGAGGTCCACCATGGCTCATCACCTCAAGGCTTGTGAGAGCTTCTATCAGATTGAACATGATCCCACTAAGTCCATCAATATCTACCTTCATGCCGTTTAGACTGCCTGTCAGATACTCAAGAGTCTTGGCTGCATTATTGATGACATAGAAACCATGGATGTCCTTCTCATGAATCTACTGTACACTCATCCTATCACACCATTCGCACTTCTATTCTCACTGCCAAGGCTGAACCAACTCTTGCCAATATCAAGTCAATTTTGACTGGTGCATCTTCCTCCATTATTGTCATCAAATCTGAATCTTCTGATTTTGCCCTCACTACTCAATCTGGACAAGGTAGAGGATGGAAAGCTGTTGGTGGTCATATTTCAGGGTCCTCAACTGGTCACAGTTCCTAGGAAGATGGAAGAGGTTATTGTTGGTGCAATCCAACTAATGAAGACCATTGTCATCATTGCAGTCATTCAGGTCACATTGCTGCATGTTGCATTCAGGATATGCCTCAGCATGTCAAGGATTTGGTTATGACAGGTCTATCACATCAGACACAGGCTCATTTTATCTCACAAGCCACTGATATGGTTCAAGTATCATTCAATGCTCTATTTACCAGTCAGCCTTCATCTCTCATTCCTTCTTGCATCCCTTCACCTGAGTTTGTGATATATATCTGATTGTCAGATTTGGTGGGAGCTATCTTGTTCTATTTATTTGGTCAGAGCATTGGTTTTATTTCACATCCCTATCAGGTGGGGGTGTTAGTTTACATAATGTTGTGGACACTTTGATTGTATAGGTGCCTTCATATAACTACAGTCTGTTACGATGATGATAAAGACATAATCATATAATATTAAATCTCCCAATGGCGAAGCAATTGGCAAGGTTCGGAATTGGGGTTGGCTTCAACATTCTTGTGTTGCACCCACTTGGATTGTATGTCCCCAAATTTCATAATAGTGAAGAGAGACGGAAGTGAACAGAGGAACTTAGTCAAAATCAAGATTGATTTTCTGACTGAAGATTGAACTAATAGTACAAGGCCTTTTATACTACTTTCTAATCTATTAGGAGTCGAATAGATTCCTATTGTTATAGCCCATGCTTCCAACAACCCACACTAACCCCCACAACCACCCGCCTCCGCTCTGAGACCTTTCCGACCAAAAGGACGAAAAATTATTTTCCGTAGTTCCCGTTCCCAACAAGTCCAACCGAGAAACTGCGTTCATGCTCCCGTTCCCGTCACGACCGAAACACCATCTCTGAGTCCATCTCCGACCGAAGACTCAATACTTTGATAACCGATGCAGGACCATCGTGTACCTCACTCCCTTGTTTTCTCTTTTATATTGACCCCTTGTACTCTCCTTCTCCTTGTTTTATGACCGGCAAAGATAGTACAAGGATAGTCACATGTATATAGTCTGCCAGTCAACTGGACTGTTCGCTAGTACAAATATCGACTTAATCTGCATCGCAGTTTCCGATTAATTTCTGGTACACTCTCCGACTCTCCGAAATTAGGGACAGACAATCGAGGAGGGCGCAACACATAAGTTGAAGCCAAGTCCCTACGACTTTGAACCACTTGTACCACCCTATACCACAAACAGTACCAAGACCCCCAGCGTTCCCGACTTCCGACTACTCCGATTCCGACCGATCCCGATCCTCACCCCCCCCCTTTGGAATATGACCTCTCCCTTGGAACCCTCTCAGAACCCCCTGAAACCCCTCAGGAAGTCTTCAGCTCAGTGCTGACATGCAGATTTAACATCTATAATAGAATGAGACAGCTGAGGAACGTGAAAAGCGAGAAACAGAAATACTATGTCCAAATAATGATCTCCTCCGTGACATTGTTGAGTGATGTGTCACTCAGATTTCCAACGAAGTTACCCTAAGGACGTAATAACAGATTTGGATATAAAGGAGTGAATGGAATTGCGAACAGATGAAAATGAAATGAAACGTGATGAAAGATATTAAACGTGAATGAGTTCGGAATGGAAAAGCAAGCATGTGAGATGTGACATAAATGAGTGGAGCAATTTGACAGGAGCATGTGATGCCAAGACGGATACATGAGGTGCATATAGTCCGTGGGCTGAGGGCATAATGTTGAATAGCGAGCGAGAGCAGAGTTGGGCTGAGTGGGCTGAATTGAATAGTCGGCTTGCCGGCGTACGGTTCCTGACACAGTCGTGGACACTCAAAGTCCGCTTATTTTGGTGACCCATTTCTAAAGCTCCAGAATTTATCGGGATACCTTTATTAGTATAGAATGGATGTTTTAGAATTATTACAATGATATTTTCATGAGCCAATTCCTTGATTTCAGCAATTTTTCCATTTTGACCTCCAAAAATTGGCCACCCTCCTAAATTTTGTCCTAAAATCTTGAAAAATTGCCAAATGCTTCCTTTTAAGTATGCAAATATGATTCCATAAAAAAAACCAACATTCAACAACACATTATTTCACATTTAAACTCCGAAACTCTGATTACAGCAACATCATGCTTGGCCAAAAATCTAAGTAATAGAAGCAATCTAGGAACTTATCTGGACTTTGGGACCAGCCCAAAGCATCTCCAGCCCCTACAGAATCATCTCATAACCCTACTCTACCCCAATCTTCTGCCCCAAGTCCTGAAGGCAATAGATTTGAATCTGAATTGGATGAGGACGATAATGATCTTGAGCTCCTCATCTATTTTGATTCAATGAAAACAAGCTTACAACATGAGGATGAGGATTACACTGATCTGGATAATGATGAAGATGATGAGGCATTGGAAGAACTGTTATCACAGCCAGAAGACTTCATGGATCAGCCTTCTATGTTAGAGCTGATGATCAAGAACGGAGTGTCTCAGAGAAAGCCATGAAGGCTTTGGAAGAGGTAAAAGCACAGGCAGAGGAATAATATTATAGACCTAGCAACCCCTATGCAAACAGCATCCTACCTCAGGTGCACCCAGGTACACATCTGCCTTAGGTATAGACGACATACACACAGAGGCAAGTGTACCTGGGCTTCCCAGGAGGCAGGATGGGGCTACCAGCAACCCCAATGCAGTCAGGGTCAGGATTGGTCACGTACAGCCCAGGTGAGACCTGACTGCTCTGCCTAGATGCATGTGCCACAACTAAAAACCCAAAAGCAAAAAGACTCAAGAAGGGGTTGTCTATCATTGAATGAGTGCATTAGACACGCTTTAGCAACTAAAAGAAATGAAGGCCTGCTGATGAATCCTAACATCCAGAGATTCAGCTTTCAAGCAAATTCTGGGTAAGATGGGTGAAACAAAAATAATTAAGGTGTCACACCTTCCACACTTGCAGATGAAAAGGAAACAGATGGGAATGAGATGTTTGACTCATTAACATACAGTCGCGGACACTCAAAGTCCGGTTATTTTGGTGACCCATTTCTAAAGCTCTGGAATTTATCGGGATACCTTTATTAGTATAGAATGGATGTTTTAGAATTATTACAAACATATTTTCACAAGCTGATTCCTTGATTTCAGCAATTTTTCCATTTTGACCTCCAAAAATTGGCCACCCTCCTAAAATTTGTCCTAAAATCTTGAAAAATTGCCAAATGCTTCCTTTTAAGTATGCAAATATGATTCCATAAAAAAATCAACATTCAATAACACATTATTTCACATTTAAACTCCGAAACTCTAATTACAGCAACATCATGCCTGGCCCAAAATCTAAGAAACAGAAGTAATCTAGGAACTTATCTGGACTTTGGAACCAGCCCAAAGCATCTCTAGCCCCTACAGAATCATCTGACAACCCCACTCTGTTATAAAGATCATCAGCTAATTAAATGGCTAAGTACTGGGGATGGTGTAAATACAGATATCGGGAGAAACCAAAAGCAATTTTTACTGCAGCAAAAGAGAAAGCTTTTGAGGTTCTTGATTCCTGCCCTCCAGAAGTCATTTGGAGATTTATCAATTGGTCTTGGAGATTTATTGATGCTTACAGAAATGGGCTAACAGGTTGGGCTGCAGCATGGGTTGTCAGAAAACAAAAGGGTCATCAGAGTGTCTCAGAGAAAGCCATGAAGGCTTTGGAAGAGGTAAAAGCACAGGCAGAGGAATAATATTATAGACCTAGCAACCCCTATGCAAACAGCATCCTGCCTTAGGTGCACCCAGGTACACATCTGCCTTAGGTATAGACGACATACACACAGAGGCAAGTGCACCTGGGCTTCCTAGGAGGCAGGATGAGGCTACTAGCAACCCCAATGCAAACAGCATCTTACCTCAGGTGCACCCAGGTACACATCTGCCTTAGGTATAGACAATATACACACAGAGGCAAGTGTACCTGGGCTTCCCAGGAGGCAGGATGGGGCTACCAGCAACCCCAATGCAAACAGCATCTTACCTCAGGTGCACCCAGGTACACATCTGCCTTAGGTATAGACGACATACACACAGAGGCAAGTGTACCTGGGCTTCCCAGGAGGCAGGATGGCTACCAGCAACCCCAATGAAGTCAGGGTCAGGATTGGTCACATACAGCCCAGGTGAGACCTGACTGCTCTGCCCAGATGCATCCAGAGATTCAGCTTTCAAGCAAATTCTGGGTGAGATGGGTGAAATAAAAATAATTAAGGTGTCACACCTTCCACACTTGCAGATGAAAAGGAAACAGATGGGAATGAGACATTTGACTCATTAACATACCCAATGTTGGCCACATGTGCACACATACGATGGGTTCACGTACAACATGCACACGTCGTATGTGTTTGTGTATGACACACACACGTCATATGCGTTCGCATATGACACGCACACGCCGCATGCGGCCGACATTGGGTATGTGGTAGCATCGCACAGTGGGCAGGGCAACATTGGGTATGTGGTAGCATCGCGCAGTGGGCAGGCCAATGTTGGGTATGTGTATGTGGTAGTGTCCAGTCCACTTGGCCGACATTGGGTATGTGGTAGTGTCCATCCATTGAAGGTTGGTAGCATCACGCAGTGGGCAGGCTGTGTGTTTGACACCAAGCTGATATAAGCGAGGTTGGCGCTGAACCTCAATTACATCAGCCACAACCCACGCAGTGGGCAGGCCAACGGAGGGTATGTGTGTGTTTGACACCAAGCTGATGTAAGCAAGGTTGGTGCTGAACCTCGATTACATCAGCCACAACCCGTGCTACCACAGGGTTCCAATACCTGCGCCAATCACTGGAAATTTGGTCCCAAAATTTGGCTACCCCCTAAAATTATCGGTAAAAATCCAAAAAAATGCTAAATCAACTCCTTTTCAGAGTGTGAATCTGATTCTGTAAAAATTAAAATATTTACATGAGCCATTCTCTTGGAATCAAAAAAGCGGACTTTGAGTGTCCGCGACTGTACCCAACATTGGCTGCATGCGCACACATATGATGGGTTCGCGTACGACACGCACGTGCCGCATGCGGCCGACGTTGGGTATGTGGTAGTATCACACAGTGGGCAGGCCGATGGAGGTGTGTGTTTGACACCAAGCTGATGTAAGTGAGGTTGGCGCTGAACCTCAATTACATCAGCCACAACCCGCGCTACCACGGGTTTCCAATACCCATGCCAATCACTGGAAATTTGGTCCCAAAATTTGGCCACCCCCTAAAATTATCGGTAAAAATCCAAAAAAATGCTAAATCAACTCTTTTTCAGAGTGTGAATCAGATTCTGTAAAAATTGAAATATTTACATGAGCCATTCTCTCGGAATCAAAAAAGCGGGCTTTGAGTGTCCACGACTCTATAACACTTGTCCTAGCAACCACATTGTTACCATAGTGATAAAGACATAATCATATAATATTTAAATCTCCCAATGGTGAGGTTATTGGCGAGGTTTGGAGTTGGGGTTGGCTTCAACGTACTTGCGTTACGCCCACTTGGATCGTACGGTCCTCAAATTTCGTAATAGCGAAGAGAGACAGAAGAGATGGAAGTGAACAGAGGATCGTAGTCAAAATCAAGATTGATTTTCTGACTGAAGACTGAACTAATAGTACAAGGCCTTTTATACTACTTTCTAATCTATTAGGAGTCGAATAGATTCCTATAATAGAATGAGAAAGCTGAGGAATGTGAAAAGTGTCAAGCCCGCAACACCGAGTACCAACTTATTCGGGAATACCGACCGACCGGCCCTCACCCGCATTATCTTGCACCACCGCGCGACCTCGACTCAGTACATCCGGTACATCGTATGGACCACTCCCCTCGTACACCCCCTTCCATTGTTCCTTCAACCCCCTATCCACTCCTTTACCCATTTCCTCCGAACAACGTGACGGCCACTCATTGTCTTGGCCTTTGCCATTGTTTTATCTTAGGCCGCCCTCTATTGTTCTATTCCCGCCCACCATTTCATTATCTTATTCTCAGCCATACTCTATTGTTCTAATACTGCCTACATTCCTTATTCTATTTCTGACCACTGTGGACAATGCCTCCATGTGGTTGCCTCATACCTTATTGTTTCCATTCCTTATGCCACCCTGTTCCACATCTTGCTTCTTAACTATAAAAGTAGCGGGATGTATGTAGATAGTTCTTCACTCAGAATATCAATTGATTCGCACCCCTTTGTCCGCTCTCTATTTCTAAAGTCCTTCGCTCGAGCCGACGCCCTCGGTATCCCCTCAAGGTTCCTCTCACTTTCCAAATTAGTGGCACACACGGAAGAGTGGGGTGCAACGCAAGAGCACGTTGAAGCCTAGCCACCCTGTAATGGTTTGCAGGACTTAACCGATATCTCGGCGTCACCGAATCTTGACAAAAAGCAAGAAACAGAAATACTACGTCCCAATAATGATCTCCTCCGTGACATTGTTGAGTGACGTGTCACTCAGATTCCCAACGAAGTTACCCTAAGGACGTAATAGCAGATTTGGATATAAAGGAGTGAATGGAATTGCGAACAGATAAAAATGAAATGAAATGTAATGAAGGATATTAAACGTAAATGAGTTCAGAATGGAAAAGCGAGCATGTGGGATGTGACATAAATGAGTGGAGTGATTTGACAGGAGCACGTGATGCCAAGACAGATGCACGAGGTGCATATAGTCCATGGGCTGAGGGTGTAATGTTGAATAGTGAGCGAGAGTGGAGTTAGGCTGAGTGGGCTGAATTGAATAGTTGGCTTGCCGGCATATGGTTCCTGACACACATCCTCCATCTATGTTGGTGTCTGTGTCTGAGTTTCTTTCTCTCTTTTTTCCATCACTCCTTTACTCTACTGTACTCAACACTGTGAACTTTTCTTGAAGATTATATTGTACATAGCTCCCTATAATAATCCTACATGCACTGGTACTTTCTCATACCTTCCAGCCAGTTAGTTACCTTACAGATGACCATCCCCTGCCTGCTATCAACATTGTGGCCTAGCAACCACTCTCTACAATAATTCCCCTTAAATGTCCCCTTAAATGTGGTATCTTAAATTCCATCAAGCAACATTGTCTCCCTCTGCAACTATCTATTGGAGTTTTTTTTTACATATGATCTATGACTTTGTCTACTTCCTTGATTTGTAACTTTACCATACCTTGCAATTGAAACCCTATATGTTTTGGGTAAATATGGTCCATGACCACCTGGTTTGTGCCAGTAGCAATGAATATTGGTTGCTCTGTACCGGTGACTGCTTCACAATAGATAATAAATATAGCTACTAATATGCCATGCACATCTTCCACAGCTTTCATTGTAGGGTTTCCTTATGTGGGGGACTCGGTTAATGTGACCCCCCTGGCCTGATACATTTAGCTCACATTTCGCATGTTCTGGATCAGGATACAGTGAGAATATTCGAACCGGCTTCTAAATTGAAACTCAGTCCCTATAGCCCCCGGCAATTCGGCCAAGCTCGATATCTTCGTCAAACGTGTAGTGTTTAAAAACAATCAGGACAGATCCTACAATTTACATACAAGTGTGATATTCCGCCAAGAAACAGTTATCAAGTACAGAAATCGCCTGCAATAACCGTCAACTGTGTGTCATGGCCAGGAGCAGTATTACCATGTAGGGACGATATTTACTCCATCAATACATACACATCAAGGGATACTAGTACAGAAAACTTACTGGGGAATTCCCGTACTATTGGACTGGTCATTAGCTCCAGCTTACAAGTACCAGACTTATGCGCCACAACAAGTTCTCCTTCTCATTTTAGTGAATGTTCTAGTTGAATGCTTTTGCTTGCATTTTAACTAGTCTCTGTTCTTCATAAATTGTGTTTGATGTAAACGGTGTAAGTATTACATCAGTGGGATATGTACTCAGATCTCCCCTTATGTACCGCAGATATGGGTTTCTTGCATCAAAGAAGCAGCTACAATTCCCTGGCACCGTGACGAATGTAAGCGGTGCAAGCGCCTATTGACTCACCTTGGTTATGTTAAAAACCCTGAGGATTAACAAATGAGATAAGGGCCCAAATAAGATGAATGAGAAATACTCAGATACAAGTTCCTTTTTGAAATTTAAATCAAACAGGTACGGGACACAGCCCCAGATGTTAGAAGAGATCATAATCATGACTGAAAAAGCATCAAAATGTGGTTATATACCTGATTGTGCCATAGCAGAACAGATGAATCCTAAACTATCCCGACCAATCAGAAGCAGAAAAATATAGAATGCTAAAAAAAGACCGAACCTTGACATATCCTCGCAGAATCCTGACCTCTGCTTCCCCATAAAACCCTCGCAGTCGGAGTCAAGGATGATATCTTGCCCGCACGCGGCAAGCCGGATGGCACGCGCGTTTTCATACACGTGTTTTCTTAAAAAGAAAATTTCCAGGCAATAACAGAATCCTGAATGGCGACTCTCCAAGCTTCCCAGCTTTTTGACATCTCAGGTTTTATAGCTCTGGTCACCGGGGGAGGTACTGGGATTGGCTTGATGGTGAGGCCCAAGTTGGGTGTCTTTACTAAGGTCGCCAATCTGCATTCAGATTGCACGTGGCCTGGCAAGTAACGGTGCGCGAGTATATATCACAGGACGTAGGATAGGGGTCTTGGAGAAAGCAGTACAAAACCACGTTGACTTCAAGGGATCCTTGATTCCGTGAGCTTTCTCGTCTTTGCATATGCGTAGCATAATTTTTTTTTCCCAGGATGGTAGCCGATGTTACAGATAAGCAAAGTATTTCGGCCTTGGTGCAAGAAATCGAGAGAAAAGAAGGAAGATTGCATATCCTTGTAAATAAGTGATTAGCTCATGGTCCCTTTCTTCCCTCCATACTCATGATACATATAGCGCAGGTCAAGGGGGGCCCACAGAGTCTTTCTTCAGTGACCCTTCTGCTCCAGAAAGTAAAGATACCGCTACTCTTGGACGGGCACTTTTCAATAGCAATAGCATCGACAGTTGGGGCGATTTATACGCCATCAACGTGGCGTCGCTCTTCTTTGTCTCGGCTGCTTGTCTGGGGTTACTCGAGAAAGCTACCAAGGAGACTCCAGGTTACATTGCGGTAATCATCAACATTACCTCTATAAGTGGAATCATGAAGTTGTCTCAGGACCACGTAGGCTCTCTTTTGTTCTGTCTTTTAATCTGAGTTAATATCCCTCCAGTTCGCGTACAATTCATGCAAAGCTGGAGCTTCCCATCTTACAAAGATGCTCGCCACTGAGTTTGCCTTGCGTGATATTCCGATACGGGTCAACGCAATCGCTCCTGGAGCATGGCCCTCAGAATTGACCCGCAATGAAGGCAAGACCCTCTCTGGCGAAGTAGCTAATAAGATTGCGAAAGGCATATTAAAGGTTCCAGCCGACAGAGGGGGAACGTAAGTACCCTAGAAATACTCGAGATTTTCAGATCACTGAATGTGCTCATTACGAGTAGAGCGGAAGAGATGGCTGCAACTGCGCTGTACCTGGCGTCGAGAGCAGGTTGTTATGTAAATGGTCAAGAGTTGGTGGTAGACGGAGGATATCTTGCGGTCAATCCTTCGACTGCCTAGGTAGGGTTATTTCCTGATGCAATGAGTCTGGACGCGATTAGTGTTACTATCTCATTTATCATCCACGCTTCCTTTCTTACATGGAAATTGGATGTCATAGGTGAAAGCATGGTGAGCCATTGGAACGAACGTAACCTACCAGAGCATCTCTATTAAGCTAGCATGATGCCTGTATTAGGTTCCTTTGTTTACAGTCGCGGACACTCAAAGTCCGTTTTTATTTGATTCCGAGAGAACGGCCTGTGGATATCTTTTAATTTTTACAGAATCATCTTTGCGCTGCAAGGAGTTGATTAAGCATAAAACTTCTTTTAGATTTTTACTGATTTTTTTGAGGGTTGGCTGAAATTTGGGACCAATATATATATATGGAGAGTCCATGCACCCTAATCTGAGCTCCAAAACTGAAGGTCTATAATATTATTCCTTTGCCTGTGCCTTTACCTCTTCCAAAGCCTTTGTGGATTTCACTGAGACACTCAAATGGTTCTTCTGTTTCCTAACAACTCATGCTCTTGGATTGCTCCTGGATTGCTTCTTTTTCTTAGATTTTTGGCCAGGCTGTAATAAGAGCCTTGGAGTTTATTTGTGAAATATTGTGTCATGGAATGTCTTAATTTTTTTATAGAATCATATCTGCATACTTAAAAGGAATCATTTGGCAAAATTTTGGGGGTTTAGAAGTAAATATATATAGGGAGGTGGCTAATTTTTAGAGGTCAAAAATGTAAATTTGCTGAAATTGAGAAATCAGCTCATGCAAATATCATTGTAAGGTAGCGGACAAACAGTTTCCGCTAAGGTCACATGACTCAAGTGTCACATCCACCATTTCACACAAGGAGCTGACAACATCGACAAAAAAATTATTCTGAGACCACAGATCAATGGCATAGAACTCTATGTACATAGTGTTGGTTTTACTTTTTGAAAAAAATCACTATTGCAAATGTAGTATATCCAAACTTTCAAACATCTTTCCAAAATTCATAATCACATTTTTAAGCAGTCTGACACTGTCAAAAAATTTTCAGTCACAAAATTTTTGTGCTGACATAATCACCTATATAAGGAAACATTTCATATATAGAAATAAATTCCCACAGGTAAGGTAGATGACATGGATTCCGCTAAGGTGATGTGACTCAAGTGTCATATCCATCATTTTGCACAAGGATCTGGCAACATGCCAGATACTATTTTAGCTGAGTTGGACAAGGCTGATGTTATATAGTGTATCTCAGTTATTATTTCCAAAAAAAATTGCCATCTTCTGTAGCAGAATACACTTTTTTTTTGAAGACAACAGAAATTTTTGCGCCTGTGACTGTGACTGTCACATCACATGACCTTAGCGGAAACTGTCAAGTACACGTACCGAGACCCATCTATTCAGCATTGCCGACTGAGCGACCATCCTATATCCATGACCAAGTATCCACACTA
>QLPG01004746.1:0-12294 GCA_003314385.1 Gomphus sp. MG54
ATGGGGTATTCTAGTCGGCACCGCCGAGTTATCGGGTCCTCGGTACGTGTACTTGACACCTGCCTCCTGTGCATGCCACTAACTTGTAACGAGAATAGATACTCAGGTGAATGCCGAGGATGTCTGCCTGAGTAAGGACTTCTGAACAGAAGGAGGAGAGTAGGGAGGCATAAGCCTAGTTAATACTCAGACTGGGGAACTATGTACACGTATCAACTACTTATATAGGCTGAGAGGCAGAATGTGGAATAAGGGTGGCATAAGACATGGAAAAAAGAATAAGGTATGAAGCCCATGTGGAGGTATAGTCCACAACGATTAGAATAGAATAATGAGAGGGTAAGACAATGAAATGTAAGCGGTGAGATTGTGGGAAAGAAATAGAACAATAAGGAATGGCTGAGAATAAAACAATAGGGCCATGAGTGAGTGGCAGGGAATAGTGAACGTCCCATGGGTAAACGAGTGAGGGGGAAAGGAAGGGAGTGTAGGGATGACAAAGAATAGGGGTTGGGGAAAAGGATAATGAACCGGGTGATAAACCGGGTGTACCAAACTGAAACCATACCCCGTGGAATGATGTGAATGGGGGTCGGTTGGTTGGTACTGCCAAGTAAGTCAAAGCATGATGTATGGTCGTGATAGCGGAATTCCATACCATCCCTTAGACAAAATGGTACCATATGTAGATTCTCTTAGACTAGAACCCTTCTTGATTAAATGTTAATATGAGCTGAACTATTAACATGATTCAACTGAGACTCGAATTGCAGGACATCCCCCGAATCCCAATGACACCACCACCATCCAGGTGACAATCCGGTAAACGAACACCATGAACACCATGATCAGCAAGACTACCATGAACACCACGCCAACCATGACCCCAAGCTCCTGACACACACAAAAACCATTAAAATTCCAATCAATAAACACACATCATCAGTCACTGCTATAAAACAAAGTATGTTCCGGGTCAGGATCAGAAGGATCCAGCTATCAGAAAAAATCTATCTCCTTTGCACCTCCTCTACCGCTCGACTCTAACACTGGGACCACCACTTCAGGAACTGGCCCCACCACCAACACCACAGCCTCTAGAACCACCACTTCAGGAAACGACCCCATCGCCAGTGCCACAGCCCCTGGAACCATGTCTTTAGCAGGTTACTCCATCACAGGTGCCGAACCTTCCACATCACACACCGGGACCACCTGCTCGGTAAACCACCCTGCTCTAGGTGTCACATCTCCCACACCATACACAGAACCCATTTCCCCAGGACCTCTTTTCTTTTTAGAGGCGATCTTCCCCACACCACGTGCCCTAGTCCAACGACTCGCCACTACCTGATGACCCCAGGTTGGACTACCGTGCCCCCACCCACTCGTCGGAAAATCCCAACCATCCATTTTAATGGCATTCCGCATCTCGGAAGCATCCATCAACCTGTTTAAGGTGACACCGAGAGCAAAAATACCATCCCAGATTTCCCTCAGGATGTCATCATTTACATCACCCTTGCCCTTCGGAAGGGGAGGAACCAGTACCTCGACCTTCATTTTCTTTGAAGAGGACACCTCGGGGACCTCTGTCTCCTCCTGCCTCCTCTTTCCCATGGTCACCCCCTTAACAACCGACACCCCACCGACCATGCACTTCACCCTGCTCTTCCAACAGGGAACACAGGATTTGGCCAACATGGTCCATGTACAAGGATCTCCACATTTGTGACACCTATCACAGGGTTCTGACCTCAACATAGGAGGAATTCCTAGACTGACAACTTGGTAAAGGTCAGGCCAATGATGAATCAACACCCGGCGACTAGATTCGAAGGGTCCGAGACCCACCTCCTTTCCAGTCATCCGCACATCCCAAGCAACCTGATTTTCGAAGGCCTTTTGTGCCCCCAAAATCCAGGCATCCTTCTTGAGACATCTCCAACACTTCCTCTCTGTGTCCCTTGCAACAGTGCTTGCCCCAACTGCGGGCATGATATAGACATCCTCCTCACCCCCTAGATTTCCCCCAGAAGATGAGTAGGAAGACTCTGCATCTAAAGGGTCACCACTATCTGAAGATTCTTCAGACTTGGTCTCCTGACACGGAACACCCCCATCTTTGGATCCCAATGGTCCAACGAAACCCCCCCAGGATAGTAAATCCTCCAGTTCCTCGTCTGCCTGGCTAGCTAAAAGGACAGACTCTAGAGCCTAGGCATCGCACTCCATGGCTTGATCCTTCCCCTCCCCCCTCCTCCTCTGATCTGCCTCCTTTGTTTTTCCCTCTGGCCTTCAGACTTCGACCCTCCAATCCTTTCCGATATTCCAGACAACCTCTAATTTCCGTACCCCATCCTCCCTTATCAAGCGAATCTGTTCTACACATTCAGCCTTGAAAGCATGCACCTGCTCTGAAACTTCTGCTTCAATATCCTGTTCTAGTCTGGACATGGGTAGAGGCAGGAAAGGAACTCAGGGGAAAGAAAAAAGCCCCCTTATATATGCATCAGATGGGCACTCGAAAAAAATACCTATTATGTCCCAATACACCTGAAAATAGTCCCATGCTCTTCTCTGCTCAATTCACAGCAAGATTAAGCTTAGGATCTCGAGGGCTTGGTCCTAGTGGAGGGATACTGTTATGGCCCATGCCACCAAATAAACCCACATTAAACCCCACAACCACCTGCACTATTTCCAGGACCTTTCCGACCGCTCAAAGTCTGAATAACCACTTTCTGATATTCAGATGCATCAATCCGAGGTTCCATGTTTTCGAACCTCCGAAGATTCCAAAGCCAAGGTTCCGCTCCTTTGATAAATGATGTGCAGGATCATCGCATACCTCACTCCCTTGTTCTTCATTTTATATTGCCCCTTGTACTCTCTTCCCCCCCTTGTCTTTACTTGGCAAAAGATAGTACAAGACTAGATACATGTATATAAGTCACCAGTTGACTGGGCTATTTGCCAGTATGAATATCGACTTAATTCTGTGTCGTAGTTTCCAATTCAGTTCCAGTAAACTTTCTGACTTTCTGAAATTAGGGACAGATGATCAAGGAGGGCACAACACATAAGTTGAAGTCAAGTCTCTACGACCTTGAACCACTCATACTACCTATACCATGAACAGTCCTAAGATCCCTGGCACTTCTGTCTTTCTGTCCCCATTCCAATTCCAAACCATGAATCTGCGACCCTTAGTCCCTCCACCTCCAGAGTACAAACCCCCCTCAGAAACCATTTGGAACCCTCCAGAAGCCTTTCTAGAAGCCTCTAGCTAAGCGCCAACATGTGGATTTAACAGGAGGTTGTCAAGTGCACATACCAAGTATCTGGTAACTCAGCAGTACTGACTGAACAATCAGCCTAGTTTCATGTGCAAGTGACCAAACCACATATATGTCACTTGGTACTTTGGTCTCAGCTCAGCACATTCATCCTCTACATTCCCCATCCCTATCCCTCATCCACTCTTCACCACTCATTATCCACCAATCCCACCCCATCCACTCCTTATTTCTTGGCCTGTTCTACCTTGGGACATTTTACCATTGTTTTATCTTCAGCCATGACCCTATTGTCTTATATTCAGTCACTCTCTATTATTCTATTTTTTGGCCACATTTCTATTATCTTATTTTCATTGTTCTATTCTCATCCACATTCCTTATTCTATTCTGGATCCCTGTGGACAATGCTTCTACATGATTCTTCATACCTTATTGTTCTCCATTCCTTATATCACCCTGTTCCATATCTTGCTTCTTAACCTATATAAGTAGTGAATGTATGTAGATAGTTCTGCACTCTGAATATTGACTTTGTTTATGCTCTCTAGTCCTCCCTCCTTCCATCTGAAGTCCCTTACTCAGGCCAACACTCTCAGCACCCTCCTGGGTCCTTCTTCTGTCCAAATTAGTGGCATGCACAGAATAGCAGGGCACAATGCACGAGTATGTTGAAGCCTAGCCACCTTGATCGGTCTGTAGGACTTGGCTGACTCCCATCTATACTATCAGCATTACCAAGACTTAACAGAGGTATGGAATAACATACCACCAGAGGTGTGTCAGAATTTGATCAGAGTATGCCTAGAAGACTTGAGGCAGTAAATAAGGCTAAGGGGGGCAATACCGAGTACTAGAATTGCAACTTACTATTTCTCTGATACCCTCTTACAAAACTGAGTCAATGGGCCCTTGATTTGAATTGCCCATATCTTCATCACCCCTGATTGGAATTACATAATTTTTAATGGTTGCATAGGGCTGATCAGATTCTTTCTTTGATACACTAACACCTTTTTCCCATATGTTTTACATTCAAAGCTATTCAATGAATGGTCTAAAAGCACCAAACATTGACTTAGTTTTGTGAGTCACTGTATGCTATAGCCCTAGGTTCAAACCCCAGTCTGGTCGTTCTTTTCACCTCAACAATTCCCACTACTTTTAACACCTTTCAAGGTAGCTATGATATTATCTCTCTTATTAACCAGAATGACCACATTATCACCCACCCATCAATACTCTAATACGTCAGACACCTCTCTCACCTATAGAACAATCAGTAAACTAAAGTACACAAGTCCATAGTTCTCTTTTTCATAGATGCTCAAGTTGTCAATAGCTGCATTAGCTGTTGAGGTGAAAAGAATGACCAGACTGGGGTTTGAACCCAGGGCTATAGCATATATAGCTATGATGTTGACTAATATACCATCATGGGTAACCTTTCAGGATGACTCATTTAATAAAGACTATTTTATGTTGAGTGACAGAGCGCAATTCAGTTATTAGATTGTCAATACTACTCATAGAGCTCTGTGTTGTCTTACATATTCATTAAGACTCATGAGGTATGAATAGTATGTGGGATCAGACAACCCAACATTAGCCACCATATTGCACTCTAGGGTCACCTCCATCTAACAACCATTTTCCTATACCACCTACCACAATGCTATAACTGTCACCATTTTGGTCACTTTACATACCTCTGTAAGAGGACAACAATTTGTAGACAATGCTCAGGTAAATACAAACACAAGACTACCTTTGTTCTAATAAAGAAAAATGCAACAAACCCATACCATGTCAATACATTACATTGAGATATGCTGCCTGCACAGGTACTGATGCAGCAATGAGCCAGGAATGCCCATCTCACAAAGCTGCCTTGGACCACCATGCATGCAAACTACAGGTCCATTTTTTAAGGCCTAGTTAGGCTAACTATATAATCTAGACTAGCTGCACCCAAGCACTGCTTGATACTATAATCCCCAATGTGTAAGAGCAACCCCTGGATGGCTCTGGTTATTTATCCTCCTACCTCTTCTTTGGACAGGTCTGAGAGCACAGGATTGTTGCAGTTGGATTGTGCAAGTATAAGGTCATACCATGTATTGCAGAATGGTGTTTTAGGATCAGGAGTTTGCTATCAGACTGGCAGAGTAGGTGAGATAAGGACTGCTGTATAGGTGAGGTGAGAACCACTGTATAGGTGTGTTTTCTAGCAGGTTACACAGTGTTTGGAAGTGTCAAGTATACGTACCAAGTATCCAGTAACTCGACACTGCCAACTGAGCAATCAGTCTCTGTCCATATACAAGTGACCAAGCTGTATACAAGTCACTTGGAATATTGGTTTTGGCTTGGCACATTTACCCTCCACATTCCTCATTCTCATCTCTCATCCACTCCTTCCTCATTTATCATCCATTAATCCCACCCATCTACTCCTTTCCTGGACTTATTCTACTTCAGGACATTCTATCCTTGTTTTATCCTCAGCCATAACCCTATTGTTTTATAGTCAGTCACTTCCTATTGTCTTATTCTTGGCCACATCTCTATTATCCTATCTTCATTGTTTTTTTTCTCATTTACATTCTTTCATTCTATTCTTAATCATTGTGGACAATACCCACATGCTCTGCATACCTTATTGTTCTACATTCCTTATTCTACATCTCACTTCTTAACCTATATAAGTAGGACATGCATGTACATACTTTCTCATTCTGGGTATCAACTAGGCTTAGGCCCCTTTACCTTCCATTTCTTGTTAAGGTCCCTTACTCAGGCTGACATCCTCAGCATGCTCTCAAGTTCCTCTTCTGTCCCAAATTAGTGGCATGCATGGAAAGTAGGGTGCAACACATGAGCATGTTGAGGCCAAAGCCACTACTACCAGCCTGTAGGACTTGGCTGATCCCCGCCCACATCCTTGGCATTACTGATACCTGACAGGAAGGCCTAAGTGGGTGCAGATGTGTCAAGCTTCAGTTGCTGATGGACTTTGGTACTGCCAAAGGGTACTGTCGAAAGGGTCGGGCAGACTATGGCCAAGTCCTGCAGGCCAAGAGTAGTGGCATTGGCTTTAATGTACTTGTGCGTTACACCCTACTTGCCGTATGTGCCACCAATTTGCAACAGACAGATACTCGGGAGGATGCTGGTGATGCCAGCCTAAGTCGAGGACTTAACAGAGGGGAAGAAGGTAGAAGGGCCTAAGCCTAGTCGATACCCAGAATGAGGAAATATGTACATGCATGTCCTACTTATATAGGTTGAGAAGTGACATGTGGAATAAGGAATGTGGAACAACAAGGTATGCAGAGCATGCAGTTATTGTCCGCAATGAGTAAAATTAGAACAAGAAATGTAAACCAGGATAAAACAATAAACGATAGGATAATAGGGAATGGGGTCAAGGACAGGACAATAGAGAGTGCATGACTATAAAACAAGGGCTGTGCATGAAGATAGAACAGCAACAGGAAGTCCCGAGGTGAAGTGGATCAAGGAATGGGTAGATAGTGTGGTGGATGTGCCAAGCTAAGAATGGTGTACCAAGTGTCGTGCATGTGGCATGGACACTTGTACCTGGACATAGAATGGCTGCTCGGTCAGCACTGCCAAATGACCGGAACCTCGGTACCTGTACTTGACAAGATGGCATCCAGATGTTTATAAACTTGGGCCAGTTGTATATTGTGTAGAGGATCTTTGAGGGTTGATTGGGCTATGGAAATAAGGTTGTGGCATTGGTGCAGGGAATCAAGAGGGATTGTTTCTGTTTTAGCAACCTTGGTCTTAGGGAGAGCAATTCCATATATCAGGGTACCAAGTTGTCCAAGTAAAGTAGCTAATGAAGCTGCATTAGGCTGTCCTGGGAGTTCAACCGGCAGCGGTATTGGTGGTTGGACCGTGGCCATCCTGAGCATGCCCAAACTGGATGGGTACCAGTTCGAGATGCCAGCGAATAGATGGAGCATGTAGTTCGAATGCGTTGAGTGTTCGAATATAGGGTGCATACTATAATAGAGGTAGTGTGCTGTGCTTGTTAATAGAAATCCTCGTATTAGCCTTTCGAAACAAAGCATAACGTCTGAACAAAGATTTCGCATCATTCATGAGTTAACTTGAAATCACGCATGGATAATCAATGATGCCGTCACCAGAAAGCATAGAAGGATGGTGGTACCTTAAATTTCATCCCTTCATATCAGCTTGTTTATGAATGGAGGTTTATTGGCGAACGACATAAATCATCCACATCAGTTGCATGCACACATATCAAAAGAACATCAGCTTGACTTTTTCTTTTCTTGGTGAGGGCTGTTAAGTATTTTTCAACACTTATCTCTTTAAACTTGAAGATCCATTAGATAATGGCTAAATGGAGGCAAGAATCGTGAAATTAACTTGCATTCGAAGAAGAGAGTTGTGTATTCATCTCCGAAAGATAACAGAAGCAGCAAGATGCTCAGCCTCATTCAGATTAGAGGATTATGAAGAATTCAGTACCTTTTCGGGCTAATCTGAATGAGAACCTTGTGTTATGGAATTATTCACCTTGTACAAATTATTGAGTGGTCGCGAGATATTATGCAGCGTAGAACATTCCCTGATATTCGAATTTTCGATACTAATAGAGTAAAACACCGATAATTGACTTTTATCTACTCCGTATAATTGAATGACTGCCTAGCGTGCAGTCTATGGCGCAGAAAAAGAAACAGAAAATGCACGCACATTGAACCAGATGAAGAACTCGGATCCTAGCTGTGCGAATGTGGCAAGTTGAAAGACGGTCGGTCTGAATGCGATGCATCCTCTAAAAAAACCAAGTAGGATAGAAGACAAAGCAAACTTGGATCTTTTCTGGTTGTTCTTTGAGTGACAAAATCAGGGAGAGGGTGTAAATCAGTGATTGGATGCTGCGGTACAGTGTAGAAATGGCACGCGAGGCGATGGGAATTGAGTATGTACAACGATGAGTGTCTTGATGGGGCGTTTTGTCAAATAAAAAGCCAAGTCACTCGAATCCTAGCCGCCTTTGTTCAATTCTTTGTCGCTCAGCCTTGCTGACACGATCTTCGGCTTCAGTGATAACATCATTCCAGGCCACGAATAGTTCCGACAGGGCATCGACCTATGTGGGTCAGACGAGTGACTATATGAATGCATGACATACACATGTACCTTTGTCGCGTGCTGCTCCAGTAGCGCACCTATGCGTTTTTCTAGTGCCGCTGCCTTAGCAAGATCTTCCTCATGTGCCTTTACCAATGCCTGCAGCCGTGGCTGGAGGGCCTCATGGTCTATCACCACCCAATTGGCTAATCACATATACCCAGTGTACCAATTCACCTACCTACTAGCTTTCCAGGTGCAGTTACGCCACGTTTCTCCAATGCATCAATTTCTCGCAGATCCCGATCTGCAGCGCGAATGTCACTTTCCATTTCGGACAAGAACGCATCCAACTCTGTAGAAGACAGAGAAGAATAAGCCGGGGGTTCGGAAGGAGTGTTCACGATGCCCGAAAGTGCAAAGGCAGGGGTTAAATACTGAGCGTGTGCGTTGTCTATGTGAATGGTCAGAAACTCTAGGAATATAGCGAGGAATTAACAGACAATGCTCCATGAATCTTTTTAACCCATCATTGCTTGCAACTGTAGCATCCAGTCTTCTCTGAATTTCTTCTGCCCGTCTAAAGAGTGTCTCTCGGTTCTGTGCATCCTCAGCTCTACCTTCAGTGGCAGGCTTACGCGGCTCTCTTGCCGCATCTTGTCGTACACCTAAAATCAATGCTTCTAGCCATCGTAGACGCAGCTCGAGCGACACCTCCGGAGAAATTTTGGCTGGTACTGGAGCTTCGAGCTCCTCGAGCTTCGGCTGGTCCATCGAGGACACCGAGTCTGCACGAGCCTGGTGGGCTCGTAAGATATAACTAGACGATCTACTAGGAGGGGGTGGCGAGGTGGGAGGTGTGGTTGTAAATACTCGGTGATGGTGCGCGTCTCCAAGGAACACGCTACCAAGCACTGGCATATCGCTGTCGGAGCTGCGTTGGAGGACCGATCCCGAGAATCCGAAGTGCGCTAATTGGATGAATTTATTTCCTGATCATGATTCTTCCACCTTGTTGTTCAAGCTTAATCTCCTCAGCTCTCGTGGACACTGCTCTGGGACATAGATTGGACCCGAGTGGTGAAAAATCAATGACATATTGTTAAATTGATACTGTTCGTAGTTCTGTCTTATGCAGTCCTTTCACTGAGAAGTGCCAAGCATATATATAGATTGTATAGGTATTTTTTGATCACAAAAAGAATTATGAGGGCCAAGGGGATGCTAGCTCCATCTGTGTTAAGAAGAGTATTACACATGAATATGGATTGAGTTCATGAACAGATGTTGGAACATATGTCACATATGACTGGACGTCGAGATGCAAGCTACATGCGTCCAAAGCTTGGAAACTAAGAGGTGGGACAAAGTGCCAGCTGGGAAGGTGGATTGTTGGTGACGGTGTCGAGCTATAGGAAGGTTTCACTTGGAAAAGTGGAAGAGATTAGACAGGTATACTCTCCCCCTTTTTCAAGTTAAACTTCCCTGCTATATGCATGGTCTCACCGGGTAGAGGGCCGGGGATGCAATTTCTGCGAACAAAAATTAAGCAAATGGTCTGGGCACATCACTATCTAACAAAAAGAACATTTTCTAACGATACTGAGCCGAAGGAGTGTCGATGTGATGGTCTGCACTGCTTTTGAATGAGGCTATGTAGTTTTACCCTCAATGTTCGAAAAGGATTGGCACGAAACAACCGGGATATGGTCCCCTGGCAACAGATGGCTTCCTTGTTGAACGTCACAAGCGCAAATTATTGGAGATTTAGCATTACAACTGCAGCACAGCAGGAAACACACCGGGCGGATCGCCTGGCCAGAGTCAGACGCAGATATTGGCTGCTCAACAAATGTCATGGTTGGTGGGCTGATCGCACAATTGTTTTTCTCTTGCTTTCTATTGGGATGAGGTGTACCACCAGAGTGCTAGACAGAGCACAAAGAAAGATAGCATGATTACAAACCAATATGTATGTCCCTCTATCTCGCCAAGTCCCACAGCTTCTGTCAAAGCCTCCTCAATGCTCTTTGCCATGGCATCTAAACTGAATCTGGTAACTGCTCTTTCTCGTGCCCGTCGTCCAAGCGTGGCACGGTCCTCCTCAGACAGCCGCAGTATTTCTAATATAGCCTCGCTCCAAGCAGTCGCCGTTGGCTGTCTCAACCATCCGGTCTTCAACTCTGTAAGTTGCTTTGAGAACTCGGGATCCACAATACTCTCGGTTGGGCCCCCGCTGTCGCATGCGAGGACTGGCAGTCGAGATATCATGCCCTCAATAGGAATGATGCCAAAATGTTCATTGATCGGAGTATATAGTAACGCCTGGGTTGATGGAGAAGTTAGAAGCCATGTACGTTGCGCTTGGGAGAAGTTGAGTAGCAATATGACATCTGGCTCCGATGTTGTTGTCTGAGTTGTAAACATAGGTGGCATAATGTGATACGTAAGGGACAGGGCATCACATATGCGAGTTAGCTGGTTGAGCGTGTCAATATTGTTCTGTAGTCGGGGATCAAAGCCACCTAACAACTTGTATGACTTTATAGGTCACGGCATACTTTGGACCTGAGACATACCAGCAAGAACAAGACGGAGCTTATCGAGGCCACGGGCCTTGTCTTGTGTAGTCAATTGCAAAAGAACTTGCGCGAAAGCCTCGACGGCAAGTCGTGCGTTCTTCTTTTTCTCGAAACGATTCAACGAAAGAAGGGCGGGGCGATTCCTGTACTTGTTGGATACGTCGCCGAATAACCACGATGCTTGTAAGACAAATCACATACGAGAATAAATCCCCCAGACTGTCTCGATCGTGCTGCAGAGGACTGTCGTATGCCTCGATATTTATACCTGGGTATACCACGCGAACTGGATGACGAATAGTTGGAAAATATGTTTTGAATATGCGGGCCGTAAATTTCGAGTTGACAAGAAGTGTATCCGTTTGACCTGAGAATAGATGAGTTACCATGTTACAGAAAAGCCTAGTCACGCACGAGTTGTCACCTCTTCTAGCCAATCCATGGGTATTCGATAGATTGTCTTGATTGAAAGGGGTTTCTTAATGCCAGTGAGGCCTTCAATGAATTGGCCATCGGCGAGGAGCTTATCTGGGAAGTGTCCATAGAAAACGACTCTTTTGTGGGCGATGCTGCGTAACAGCGGGATACACGTTGAGAGTTGGTCCACAAAATAAACATCGTATTTGGATGAAAGTCCAGACACCAGAAGATGAAATGTGAGGTGCAGTTGGCGGAGATGGGCGAAGAGGATGTGGCCTTTGCCCAGTATGGATCGTGGAAGTGGCGGTTGTATGTAGCGCACATTCAATGTCCCTGCATATCGCATGTTGTGGTCACCTCTGAATGCAGAGCGTATCTCATGGTTACGCACCATCTTTCGTTTCCTCAAAGCAGTGATTACTGTCATAGTGCGATGTGTAAATGTGAACGGTGTGTCCGAGATGCTGTAGACCTAGTGCAGCATCAACAATGAGACGCTCAGCACCACCTACACTGCTCAGTCCCGAGAGTAATCACATGATAGATTAGAGTGTACGTACCAATACCAAGGTCGGGGTGGATGAACGCCACTTTCATGCTCGAGTTTATATAAGCGCGGACGCAATTGAATTTAACCGTTATCGCATGTTGCCAACCTACCTACTGATTTCGCTCCTCTTTGCAATTCCAGCAGCAACAACAACGCAGGTGCCACTCGTTTCCCAGCCAAGTTCATTGACCTTCTACCTTCGCCATCTCCACGCTGCGAACTCGAGCCATATTCTTTTCTCAGATGTTCCACAGGGGGAGTCGCTGCAGTCGCAGAATGCGGTTGATGACACCCAAGCTCCATACAC
>QLPG01004750.1:0-11213 GCA_003314385.1 Gomphus sp. MG54
TATGCGGGCAATGCGGGCACTTGGTCGTGGATATAGAGTAATTGCTCGGTCGGCACTGCTGGCGGATGGGTCTCGGTATGTGGACTTGACAGGTAAGAGTATCTGCACTTGCATTCCACATCCACCTCCCTCATTTGATACATCTGCTATTTAGTATGTATATACTCTCATACACCTGTACTCATATGCTCTATGCTCTCTTGCACCTATACCAAGTTAAACCTTCCTAGTGAATCAAATCCTGGTGCTGTCCATGTATGCCAACTTTCCCATGACCAGTTTGGTGGGAACAATCCTGGGTAGGGTGATAGTGGCTGAGGGGCATTTGGTGACTATAGTCAATGTGTGGTCTTGGAAACTATGGCATACCAAAAATTCCAGGTACAGGTGTTAGAGGAGAGATTGAGAGCTGAGGAATTCAGTATAATAGGCAAAGTCCAAGTAAGCCCTAATAGAAGACCGGTGTGAATACCAGGTAGTTATGAGTGAGGGATGGTAAAGCAGGTAGGAATAGTTGCCTAATGTGAGAAAACAAGTTTACTAGACTTCAAACAGGAGAAGTTCTCCACATTATAGATGGGGCCAAGGTTAGAAGTCATGGTAAAGATATAGTGATTATGGGAGGACCTAGGTAGGATGGTATAGTTATGGGGGACCTGAAAAATTTAGCACCAATGTGCCATTCTTTTGAAAGCCCATGTTATATAAGAGGTAAAATGTAAGAGGCACAATACATCCTGACAGAGTTCTCAATGAGACACAAGCATGACTTAATAAATTACAACTTACTTTTCAAATCCTAGCTTGAAAGACTGGTAGGTGGGAACTTGGCCTCTATAACAGCTAGTATCCAAGTCCCAGGTATTGTTATGGCCCATACTCCCACTAAACCCACACCAACCCCCACAACCACCCACACCTTTTCCGGGACTTTTCCAATTGCTCAAACACCGAATAACCGATTTCCAGATGTCCGATATATATTCCGAGGTTCCGCGTTTCTGAACCTCCGAAGATTCCGAAGTCAAGGTTCCGATACTTTGATAACTGACGCGCAGGACCATCGCGTACCTTACTTCCTTGTTCTTCTTTCCTATTGACCCCTTGTACTCCCTTTCTCCTTGTTTTATGACCAGCAAAGAAAGTACAAGGATAGTCACATGTATATAGTCTCCCAGTCGACTAGACTGTTCGCTAGTATGAATATCGATTTAGTCTCCCACCAGTTTCCAATTCATTTCTGGTAAACTCCTGCCTCCTTTCCGAAATTAGGGACAGACGATCGAGGAGGGCGCAACACATAAGTTGAAGCCAAGTCCCTTCGACCTCGAACACCTCAGTGACCGGATTGAACTATTCCGCGACCTACCCTAAGTTCCCAGCGCCTCCGTCCCCCATCCGTAGTCCGTCCGACTTCTGTCTCGATCCTTGGCCCCGTTACAGACCTTCACGCTAACCCAGATAACCCCTTCGGAAGTACTAGCTAAGCGCCTGACATGCGGACTTAACAGGTATATGACATTGAGTTTGAGAGTATGAGACATTGAGTTTGAGAGTATGAGACATTGAGTTCAAGAGTATGAGACAAATTGGACTCAAGTGCTGCCATTGGTGGAGGCACCAGTGACCTGAATGGCACAGCAAAATTGATTGAAGCTTGTTGAAGAGAACAGTAAGTTAGAGAGGATAAGAAAAATTGGACTCAGGTATAGTTGTTGGGGAATGGGGGACCTTATCAGTGAGCTTCTAATAGACAAATCCATCACATCCCTGGCCTAAACAATTGCAAATTAAGGCCACCATGTGGTTAATATACATTGAAAAATAATCAGAACTCATAAACTCTTGTAGATAAAAATACTGGAAAATACTAAAAAATTATTAAATGTAAAAGTGCAAAGGTTGACACTGAAATCAGTGGAAAATTTAGATATATTGTAATTGACCTTCTTGAGGGTAAAGTGCATATATGTACCCCATAAGAGTAGAGTAAGGATAGGATAGGGTAAGATGAGAGTAGGGTAAGATAGGGTAAGAGTAGGGTAGGATAGGGTAAGAGTAGGGTAGGGAAAGGTAAGAGTAGGGTAGGATAGGGTAAGAGTAGGGTAGGGTAGGGTAAGAGTAGAGTAGAGTAGAGTAGAGTAGGGTAAGAGTAGCATAAGGTCAGAGTAAGGTAGGATAAGTTGATATTTGGGCAAAGGCTGTTGCATTTACTAGAGCAACTTTGGGGGCCTCAAGCTGGGGTTTTGGAGGGGATGGAGTTTTGGATGAGTGCGGAGTCATAGCTGCTGGCTCAGATGGTAACTGGAGTTTAGCTATGGTCAGAGAGCCGAATAAGATACTTCCCAATACCCAATCAATCAATAGATTGAAACAGGTGAGCCAGTTGTGTCTGAGGACTGCCGAGCAACTAGAATCCAACAGAGTTACATAGAACATAATAGTGTGTTGTTCCCCTGTCGGGAAGTGAACACAGAGGTCGATGGGTTTTCGAATCACAGAGTTGGAGGAGCCATTGAAGAGTTGTAGTGGAATCGGAGTGATATCGTAGGTTTGGAGTTGGTGCCTTGCAGCGTAGTTGGAGTCCAGGAAGCAATGAGTGGATCCCGAGTCTATTAGAGTCTCGATATAGGTGGTTTCAAGGTTAAGGTGGATGGTCAGAGAATTTGGACTGGAAAGAGTGGATGCATTGAGTCTCATCTCCATTGGTGCATCATTGGGTTCAGTGTAGCCCCTAACTGATGCTGGAGTCGAAGGGCTGCTTAGAGATTTTTTGACTCCAAGGTATCTTCTACTTCGGAGATTGTTGCCTTGGTCATGCTTTCTACGATAGTGGTTGCTCGTCCTTTGGTGGCGGTGGAGGTTGACTTTGGACATCCCTTTGCTACATGACCAGTTCTTCCACAGAACAGGCAGAGGTTCTGGTCAAAACGGCATTGTTGTTCTTGAGGTGTGAGCTTGCTGTCTTTGCCAAGTTTCATGGTCATGTCCGAGGTTGTCTTATTCGAGGTCTGGCTGGGGTTTGGAGGTCTGGCACTCATACTGGGGATCGGAGCTGTCGGTGCCCTGCTTCTGTTGTTTGGACGTTCAGGGGCTTTGGATGTGGAGGCTTCTCAAGACATCTTGGAGTGTCGTTCCCAGCAATGAGAGTTGATTGACTGAGACAGTCGTCGTAGTTCTTGCAGGGAGTTGGGTTTTCCTATGCGGGCAATCTCTTAAGCATTGGTTGTTACGCATTCAGAGGGCTTTGAGGTCAGCTTTGGCCTCTCCTTCTGGGCCATGGGGGCTGAAGTTGGCCTTGAGCTTGGAGATAAATTCCTGGTAGTCATAAAGCCAGTATAGGTCTTCTTTAGAGGAGAGACCTGGTTCGAAGTAATCCAGGGCAGTGCCGGTTAGGTACAATAGTACATAGGTTACTTTGGCACTGTTGGAGTCAAAGGCATCAGGGCAGTCTCTAAAATTTAAGGTCCACTGCACCAGGAATAGTTGTAACTTCTTGGCATTGGAGCCATCGAAGGGGTTGGGGTCCCAAATCTTGGTTCAAGCTGATGATTTCTTTGAGCCAGACAGGTGTTTGGCTAACATGGTGATAGCTTCCACCAAGTTGGCTTCGCCATTGGTGTCATCCAAGGGTGGCATTTGGGGTTCTAGGAGGGGGTTGGACGAGTGTTCAGATAGTGGGTCTGGAGCTAGCAAAGGGTTTGGTGGAGTGTGGACGTCGGGTTCTGTGGCAGGTAAGTTTGGAGTCAGGAATGCATGGTGTACCAAAGCTACTGTAAGTCTTTGAATAGCTCTGATTCGTTTGCTGCATCTCATAGACGATCAGGAGTGTGAGTTCAAATATACTGTTAAGGTCTGAGTTGGCATCAAGTCTGAGATGACGTAGTTCAGTCCAAGGTTGTGTGTTTGGAGTCTTGGAGACTTGGCTTCATCTTGTATGTTGCACCCTCCTCGATCATCAGTCCCTTATTTTGGAGGTTCGGAGGTATAGAGGTTCGGAGTTCAGAGAGTGAGTGGGAATACTAAGTCAATATTTGAACTAAGGTATAGTACAGAAGTCTGGAGGTATTTATACATAGCAGTCTTTATTGTAACTAATTAGGAATAGTCAAGAGAACAATAAGACAAACGAAAATGGGTTACAAGAAGGATCTACAACTGGTGTTACAGTAAGGCTATTGTTTGATGAAAAAGGGAAGATGTCTGAGGTCCGAGGTGATTGCTGTTGGTCGGACTCGGAGGTGATCAGGTGGGTTTGGACTTGGTTCAGAGTGAGGTTCTTCATAGTGCCCTATGTCAGATGTCCGAGATGTCGGAGTTATATCAAGGATATAACATCATGTATCAAAATAATTAATCAATCAATAAAATTTCCCAAATACTTTTTCTCTCCAATATTCTTTGTCTTCCCCTTAGAATCAAGTATCAGAATGGTTCAATATTTTCTACATCCTACTCTTACCCTACCTATCCTTACCCTACCTATCCTACCTTTATCCTACTTATCCTACCCTTACCTTACTTATCCTGTCCTTACCCAGAAGGTATACAAACCTTCCAACTCTTCCTCTCTGACCGCCATGACTCCAAAGAAGGTCCAATAGACCTGAGTAACATTCTGAGCAAATACCACGAGTTCAAAGACATTTTCAGCAAAACTTGGGCCAACACCTTAGCCCCTCACTGACCATATGACCTCAAGATCGAACTAGAGGAAGGCATAGCACCCCCATTCAGTCTGATCTATTCTCTCTCCGAAAGTGAACTGAAGTCCCTCCAAGAGTTTTTAGATGAGAACATATCTACAGGTTTTATACGACCCTCACGCTCCCCTGGAGGTGCTCTAGTCCTCTTCACCCAAAAGAAAGATGGATCACTATGCTTATGCATTGACTTTTGTTGACTAAACAAAATAACAAAGAAAGATCGCTATCCACTTCCCCAAATCTCCAACCTCCTGGACAGTCCTCAAAAGGCCCGAATATTCACCAAGATAGATCTCTGACATGCATACCACCTGGTACACATCCGAGAAGGCGATGAATGGAAATCTGCCTTCTGCACACACTATGGATCTTTCGAATGGAGTGTGATGCCCTTCGGACTCACCAACTCCCTGGCCACCTTTCAGCGATTCATAAGTGATGTCTTCTCTGACCTACTAGACCTCTCCATACTAGTATACCTTGATGACATCTTGACCTACTCTGACAACCTAGAAGAACATCGAAACCACGTCAAGGAAGTCCTTGATGCCTCTGAATGAACCACCTATATGCCCGAGCAGATAAGTGCTTCTTCCACACCGACACCATGGAGTACCTCAGATACATCCTCTCTCTGAAGGGCCTGACCATGGCTGATGACAAAGTCAAAGTCATCCAAGAATGGCCCAAACCCCAAAAGATTAAAGACATCCAAGAATGGCCTGAATCCCAAAAGATTAAAGACATCCAATCTTTCCTCAGATTCGCAAACTTCTACCAATGCTTCATCTTCAACTACTCTGACATCACAGTGCCGCTAACCCATCTGACACAAAAGGACACTCTATGGAACTTTACTGAGAATTGCAGAACATCCTTTGAATCACTCAAGAAGGCATTCACCATGGCACCAATTCTAACACAGTGGATCCCTGGATCTCAGCTCATTGTTGAGTTCGATGCCTTGGACTATGCCCTCGCAGCAATTCTGTCCACCATATCACCAACGGATAATGACATCCACCCAATTGCCTTCCACTCCCAAACCTTTACCCCCCTGGAATTGAACTACGATGTATACGACAAGGAACTACTAGCCATCTTTGAAGCCTTCAAGACCTGGAGACACTACCTAGAAGGTTCAGCAGATCCGATTGATGTCATCACCGACCACAAGAATTTAGAATATTTCTCAACAACCAAGTTACTCACCCATCGGCAGCTCCAATAGTCCAAATACCTCTCCCAGTTCAACATGGTAATATGCTTCTGACCCACTTGCCTTGGTGCTAAACCTGATGCACTGACTAGATGATGGGATATCTACCCTAAAGAGGGAGGAAGCAACTACACCAAAATCAATCTGCACAACCTCTGACCAGTCTTCACAACAGAACAACTTGTATCATCACTCCGAGCCACCTCCTTGTACTCTCCAGTCATGCAAGCTGCAATGATCATGGATGTAGAACAACTCCATAAGGACATCCGAGCCTCGCTCTGAGAAGACCCCACAGCCTCGTCCCAAATGGACAACCCCACCGACCGATGGACCATCTCTGAGGATGGACTTCTCCTCCTCGATAAAAGAATTTACATCCCTGATCATGAGAACCTCTGACTCCAAGTCTTGCAAGACAAGCACAACCACCCCATCTCTGGACACTTCGGTCAGAATCAGACATTGGAACTCATCCGAAGAGACTACATCTGGCCTGAACTCTGAGACTCCATTAAGTCCTACATAAAATCTTACACCACTTGTATGAGGTCTAAGCCACAGAGACATTGCCCTTATAGGCTACTCAAACAACTACCAATCCCCAAACAACCATGGAACTCCATCTCTATGGATTTCATAGAGAAACTGCTGACCTCGGACAGCTACGACACTATCTTTGTCATCATAGACCACCAGTCCCTCTTTATCCCCACCATCGACACAATCACTGTGCCAACTCTCACCAAACTCTTCATCCTACATGTATTCTCAAAACATTGAGTACCATCACACGTTACTTCAGACTGAGGATCCGAGTTTGTCTCCTCGTTCTTCTGATCCTTCGGCAAGGCCTTAGACATGAAGCTTCACTTCACATCTGTTAAATCCACATGCTGGCGCTCGGCTGGAGACTTTTGGAAGGGGTTGGGGGGTTTCTGTTAGGGTTCCGAGGGGAGAGTTCGTATTCTGAAGGCAGGGAAAGGGTTTGGATTGGATTGGAATTGGAATTGGAATTGGAAACAGAAGTCAGAACGCCGGGAGTCTGGGGGCTGTTCGGTATAGGGTGGTATGAGTGGTTCGAGGTCGCAGGGACTTGGCTTCAACTTATGTGTTGCGCCCTCCTTGATCATCTGTCCCTAATTTCAGAGAGTCGGGAAGTTTACCGGAAACTAATCGGAAACTACAATGCAAATTAAGTCGATATTTGTACTGGCAAATAGTCCAGTCGACTGGAAGACTATATACATGTGACTATTCTTGTACTATCTTTGCTGGTCATAAAACAAGGGGAAAGAGAGTACAAGGGGTCAATATAAGAGAGAAAACAAGGGAGTGAGGTACACGATGGTCCTGTGCGTCGGTTATCAAATTAACAGAACCTTGACTTCGGAGTCTTCAGAGGTTCGGAAATCGTGGAACCTTGGGATGTATGTTGGACCTCCGGAAATCTGTTGTTTAGGCTTTGGGCAGTTGGAAGGGTCCCGGAAAAGGTGCAGGTGGTTGTGGTGCTTAATGTGGGTTTGTTTGGCAGTATGGGCTATAACAGTATCCCTCCACTAGGACCGAGCCCTTGAGGTCCTAAGCTTTAATTTGGGGCAGTAATTAAGGCGGACATTACTGCGGGGGTTCTGTGACGGTTTTCCGGGGATCTTTGATCAATAAGTGCTGATGGTGCGTCTGCCTATAAAAGGGGGTGCTTGCAGAACTAGGGGAGGTCTTTCCTCGATGGAGAACATGGATCTGCAATCACCCTTGACAACGAGTTGACTCTCCTCTGTGCCCGTACCATTAGGGTCCGTGATATTTACGGTGAGTGGTGTTTGGTCGGAATTTCTTTTTCCCTGATTCCCGTAGCGAGCCATTATAAGAGGTTATCACCGTCTGGGGCTGTTCCTTGTCGGGATTCGAAGCCAGGCGAAACCTCTGGCGAGTCGGGGGCAGAAGCAAGTGGTCCAGAGGTACTTGGATGTATTGCCATGTTTCTATTCCATGTAGACAAGTACCAGGAGGACCTACGCCAACTCCTGGACTACTATGAACGCTATCGATGTCGTATGTCCAACTTGACAGCCGCCAGGCCTGGTATAGAGGAGGAGAGGTTGTGGGGGAGCCTCACCGATGCGTTAACATCCTTCCTGTAGGTGGATCATGGGCTTGATTCCTCTTTTCTGGAGGACGTGGATCGGTTGCTTATCCGTTTGGGTCGTGGGTCAGGTGGTTCCGACGGGCATTTGGGTACAGCGCAGGCTGTGGAGGGTCCAGGTGATTCAAACAAATGTGTTGATCAGTTGTTTGTATGATTGGTGTCATGTATTTACGGTTTGGCGATGCCTTTTGGGCGACGTAAGGATCCTTGAATTATTGTCGTTTCTCAGATGTTTTTCCTCTTTTTTTTTTTTTTTGAGTGGATGTCCTATGGTCACCAGATTTCTGTGGCTGGGGTCATAGTAGTTGTGGTGTTGTGGGGGTCATTGTTCATTCCTTCGGATTGTCGCTTGAATGGAGGTAGTGTCATCGGGATTTGGGGAATGTCCTGCAAGGCTCGAGTCTCGGTTGAAATTGTTGATTAGTTTTAGCTCGTATTAACATTCTAACAAGAAGGGGGTTTAGTTGAGAGAATCCACATGGTATGTATCGAGTCTAAGGGATGGAACGGAATTCCGTGAGGGTCAGGGTTCTTCCTGAGTGGAGTTTTCGGAGGGTCGTATTTGAGTGCTGAGTGAAGACTGCTGGTTCCATATTGCCAAGAATCAGTTCGGATGTAGGCTAAACAAAGTAGTACTCAATACCCTATCGATCGTTGGATCGTGGTGTCAGGATTCGGTGATGCTGAGATATCGGTTAAGTCCTGCAAACCGTTATGGGGTGGCTAGGCTTCAACGTGCTCTTGCATTGCGCCCTGCTGTTCCATGCGTGCCACTAATTTGGGTAGTGGGAGGAGCCTTGAGAGGATGCCGAGGGCGTCGGCTCGAGTGAAGGACTTTAGAAGTAGGGAGCAGACAAGGGGGTGCGAATCAATTGATATTCTGAGTGAAGAACTATCTACATACATCCCACTACTTTTATAGTTAAGAAGCAAGATGTGGAACAGGGTGGTGTAAGGAATGGAGACAATAAGGTATGAGGCAACCACATGGAGGCATTGTCCATAGTGGTCAGAAATAGAATAATGAATGTAAGCGGTATTAGAATAATAGAGTATGGCTGAAAATAAGATAATGAAATGGTGGGCGGAAATAGAACAATAGAGGACGGTTTAAGATAAAACAATGGCAATGGCCAGGACAATGAGTGGCCATCATGTTGTTCGGGGGAAATAGGTTAAGGAGTGGATAGGGGGTGGAGGAACAATGAGAGGGGGTGTACAAGAGGAGTGGTCCATACAATGTACCGGATGTACCGAGCCAAGGCCGTGCAGTGGTGTGAGATAATGTGGGTGAGGGCCAGTTGGTCGGTATTCCCAAGTGAGTCGGTACTCGGTGTTGCGGGCTTGACATGTGGTGGGTGAGCATGTGGTGTCCGGTAACTAAAATCTGACGGATATTCAGAGGGTCACGGTCGAAACTTATCAACAGATGGTCATGGGTGTACGGGAGGGTTGGATTCGGAGTTCGGATGGTCGGAGTGTTTCCGCCTAGGGGTCAAAATCTCTTTCGACAATTGGTCACAGGAGGTCATATTCCTGAAAGGCTGGATGCATTGTGTTGTTTACGTCCATAGGCATAGTAGGTGTTCAACGCGAACCATTGGTACCGGAGTGGGGGGCCTAACTTCTTATTCCTCGGTTTCCAAAGCGTCTGACGTCTCAGACTCTTCTTCAACCTCTTCTGTCATGGAGGCTGCTCACCCCTTGGTGACTGTGGTGGTGGATCTTGAGCATTCCTTGGCTGGGTGGCCCGATCTGCTGCAGAAGAGGCAGAGGTTTTGTTCAAAGCGGTGTTTCCATTCTTGTGGCGTAAGTTTTCTGTCTTTCCCTAATCTGGACAAAAGATCCGTGGTAGTCCTGCTGCCACTGGACAGGGTCGCGGGTTGGCCTACATTGGCTGTCTTATTGCCTGTGTTAGGGGCCGAATACGTGGTCATGGGGGTCCTCCCTCTGTCGTAGGGGCGGTCGAAGTTCCAGGTGGAGGGGGGTTCTCTGGCAATTCTGATCATCGCTCCCAGTAGTGGGCGTCGATGGATTGGGACAGGAGACATAGTTGGAGCAAGGAATGGGGTTTTCCTATTCTAGAGATCTCGTCCTTGATTCTGCCAGGGAGTCCGTTGTAAAACTGGCGACGAAGTGCAGTGTTGCCCCAGTGGAGGTGGGTGGCTAGTCGATTGAATTCGATTACATATTTTGTGATGCACTGATTATTGCGCATGCGGAGGGTCTCGAGGTCTGCTTTGGCTTCTCCTTCTGGGTCATGGGGGCCAAAGTTGGTTTTGAGTTCGTTCACGAACTCCTCATAGTCATGGAGCCAGTCTGGCTCATCAGAGGTGGAGAGGGCTGGTTCGAACCAGTCCAGGACAGTACCGGTCAGGTATGACAGTACGTAGGTTACCTTGGTACTCTCGGTGTCGAAGGCGTCAGGGCGGTCACAGAAGTTTAGCCTACATTGCACTAGGAAAGCTTGTAATTTCCTTGAATTGGATCCTGTCAGGGGAACACCCGTGTTCTAACCCCGACCGACGGCAGTTCGCCCGTACACCGCACCCGCCAGCCGAAAACCGTTCGACCGACTCACGGCAGTACCGAACATACCGCACGCCGAACCATCACTCCTGTTGGCGAGTACCCCCCAGAAGAGCCAGCTGCACCCCTTGGCCCCTTTTTCGTCATCCGCCCCCAGGGTCAAGACCCTGGCGGAACTTCCCGGTCGGCAAGGAGAGTGATGCCCGATAGAGCGCGGAGCGCCATAGAGACGATGCTTATATACAGTAGTCAGTGGGCGAAGGGTTCCCTAGAGTTTTCTCTTTGGATCCCCCTTCGCCAGGTAGGCTAGCCCCCATGTATTAGGTACTATACTAAATCTTTGGATCCCCCTTCGCCAGTGCGCCGCCTTAGGGTAGAACGCCTGCTTAGGTCGCCCTTACAGTAGAAAACTCTCTCCTTCGAGAACCGGCTGCTCCATCGCACGACTCCGAATCGAAATTCTTTGGAAGCAGCGACAGCAGCAGCCCCTCCTCATTCGATATAAAACCTTACTCGTCATGGACCTGCCCTCGGCCCAAGAGCTATTGGACTGACTGGCAGGTATAGAACAAGAGTTACTAAGAGAAAGAAGAGAGAAGCAGGACTTGGA
>QLPG01004753.1:0-14278 GCA_003314385.1 Gomphus sp. MG54
GTGCATATATGAGGGTCATTCGGATGCGGTTATGTCTGTGGGTTTCTCCCCTGATGGGACGCGTCTCGTGTCTGCCTCGTGGAAGTCCATCAAAATCTGGATTGCAAGTTCCAGGGAGACAGAACTGGAGCTAGAGGGGCATTCAAATTGGGTGGGATCTGTCGCTTTCTCACCTGATGGCAAACGTGTCACATCTGGGTCAGAAGATATGACAGTTCGTATCTGGGATGCAACGAGGGGAGAAATGGAGCACGTACTGGAGGGGCATTCAAATTGGGTGAATTCCGTCGCTTTCTCGCCTGACGGACTACGTGTGGCGTCCGGCTCATCTGACTTCTCAGCCCGTATCTGGAATGCTACGAGCGGGGAGGCAGAGCATAGACTAGATCTTTCAAGTTCAGTTGTGTCCGTTTCCTTCTCTCCCGAAGGGTCCCGAATTGTGGCTGGTTTGTTCGACTGCTCGATCGAGATCTGCCATGCGAGGACGAGAGAGAGAGAGCATATGCTGAAGGGACATGCAGGTGCTGTGTGGTCTGTTGCATTCTCGCGTGACGGGACACGCATCGTCTCTGGCGCAAATGATAGCTCAGTCCGGATTTGGAATCTGACTAGCAGAAAAACGGAGACTGAATCAGGCACACTGTCAAGTCACAGGAGACGCAGGATGTCAAGCTTAGCTCATGTTTGGCATGTGATTCGGGGGAAGAGAGACCCTGAGCTGACAGGACATTCAGCTTGGGTGTGGTCAGTGGCATTCTCGGCCGATGGAACGCGGGTTGTGTCTGGGTCAACGGATCGCTCGATCCGGATATGGAATGCCAACACTGGGGAGATAGAGCATGCGCTGAAGGGACATTCTGGATTGGTGAACACCGTGTCCTTCTCGCCTGATGAAAAACACATCGCGTCTGGCTCGGCTGACAAGTCAGTGCGGATCTGGAATGTGGCAACCGGAAAGTTAACGCGGGAAATGAACGGTCATTTGGATTCAGTGTTGTGTATTGCATTTTCACGTGATGGCAAACGTGTGGTCTCTGGTTCTTTCGACAAGTCCGTCCGGATTTGGAATGCCACCACAGGGAAGATCAAGCACATACTCGAGGGACATTCAGATGACGTGATGTGTGTCTCTGCCGATAGTGAACATGTTGTTTCTGGCTCCCGCGACAATTCGGTCCGGATATGGAGTGCCACTACAGGGATGGCAGAGCATGTACTGAAAGGACATTCCAATTCGGTGACATCCGTTTCCATCTCACCTGACGGAACACGAGTCATCTCTGGCTCATTAGACTTCACAGTTCGTATCTGGGACATCATCACTGGTGAACAATTAGATTCATATACAGAATTTGTTTCTATCGCCTTGCCGGACGGAAGCCGAGTCACGCATATCTTCCCAGGCACGTTTCAACTCGTGGCTTCAGGGGTGCATCAGTCGTCTCTATCTCAGGATAAGGACTGGCTAATTGCTGACCCTCCAGTTGAGCCTTGCTCTTTTCCGTCAGAATTTCGCGGCTTCTGGACACATGCATTCTCTGCCTCTAAAGCATGTTTTGGATATTATTCAGGCCTTGTTGTTATTGTAGATTTTACTTCTGCAACCTCCTCTCAACTTTGCTTGTAAACGTACATAATATAATATAAAATAAAAATAAAATAAGTAGCACAATAATTTGCCTGTCACGCAAGAATGGGAACTGACCATAGGTTTGAAATCTAGACATTTTGACATAATTACCTATATCAGGACACAGGGCTTAAGGACTTGTCTTTTTCCTTCCAATTAAAATTGAGTATGTAGCTGACAGCCTGCCTATCGAGATCGTGCCTTCAGTCAGTCAATACGATTATTCTAGCACTCTAAATTCCTTTGATCGACACTTTGCCCAATGGTTCATGGTGTAAAACTATACCCTTTTTTTAGTAACACGCGAACGCTTTGGTGCACTCCCTGCACCGGGAATCAGGATTAAGGCCACTGTCACCCAGTTTAAACAATTATTCCCATAGGCACAATCCTGAAACTTGGTTGGGCCTCGTGGTCCGCAGCACAGATGCCCACAGTAGGTGGTCATGTGAATAGCGGTGAAAGTTTGTAAACAACGCGATGGATCTGGTAACACAGATATTAGTAATTAGATTTTTGACAAGTATATAAGACAGCAAGCAGACCGTCGTTTAAGTGAGTCAATACAATATCTCTAGGATCCACATTCCTTCGATTTATATTTTCCCCCACAGTTGATGGTGTGACATTCTACCCTTTTTTAGTAACAAGCGAAGGCTTTGTTGCACTCCATGTACCGGGAATCACGCATGAGAAACAACTGCCACCCACTGGAGGATCTCATTCCCATTGGCACAATCCGGCCGCTTGGTTAGGATATGGAGATTGAGGTCTGAGAGTGGAAGAGAATCGCGGATTCCGTGTCCATGGAAGAAGTATACCCTAAATCATGGGCACGGCTAAAATGCACATTTACCGATGCACCATGACTTCTGACACTGTGAAGAAACACCGAAGGCTCGACACACGGGCCCTTCTTCGGATCTCCCGCCAGCCTGCTTCATTTCCTTGGGGCGAAGATCAGGATGGGAGTGTTGGGAGATCGCTAATCACCGAGTTTCTTCCTGCGATGGACAATATTAGTCTTGACGAGTTGTTCTCGGAATGTAGGATTGTGAAGAGTACGTTTCTGGTGCGTGTTCATTTAATGATTATTCAGTTCTATTGGCTTTCAACCTTTTACTCTTCAGTATAACCCCCCAGTGTCTGCCACTGATGAAGGAATATTATTTTCCCTGGAAGCTTGGGATCCATACCACATGACCAAGTCGATCCTCATCCCAAATCTTGATCCTACCCGCCCCATGTGCCTCACATGGACTACTTTTACGATAATAGTCTTCAGACGGGCCACATTCAGGACATTGCTATAGAACCTGAAGTGTTGAAAGAGTATTTGGTCCTGTTGGGTAGTAAGGTTCGTGTAGTTACCTTGTGCATGTCTAATACAGGATGTAGGGGCGTTGGAAACAATAAGATTATTTTTCTTATTCCCCACATGTTTCTTTTTTCGACTCCTTTACCTTTCTATGCAGTTAACAACGCTTATAGCTCCTCGGCCGCCTGAGAGAATATGTTCAGCTCCATCAGTGAAATACATCATTGGTGTAACATTGCTTCGAAAATCTTATCCCCCTACCAGCGACACAACCTCAAACAGCTAATGATTAAAATACATCTAGAGGATGGTAGGATCAAACATGGTGGGAGGATGATATCATGGTTCATCCAAACTTCCACATTACCCTTTTGACTGATGGCCCAGGTTACCATATGTGTGCACACACGATATGTTTCGAGTTCCTAGTAATATACTGCATTTATAATTACTGGGGAACCATTTTGTTCAGGTATTTGGAGAAAAATTTAGCTGGCAAATTTTATTTATTTTAAAAGAATTTATGGCTTACGTACTTTCTTGTTTGTGACTTGCCGCGAGACATTTAGTTTCAAATCCAGATTTGCAATCCGAGAGGCAGTTATGTTGTGACGAGGGGTGGAAGGAGCAACGGACTTACACGATGGAATATGACACACGATCGCACCGGGACATATATACGCGGTATCTGAAGGGAGAGAATGACGAAATATGAAGGAATTCCGATCAGGGTAGGATCTAGGTGTAGGCACTCACCGTCAAGGATGAAGATTTTGGATCGCGCGGCCGATGATGCGGAAGAATGATCACAAAGCAGGGCGGCGACCCTGCATCCGGACCTAGAACGTCGCCGAAGGGATTTGTTTATCGCATTATGGACAACTTATATATAAAGACTAGGTACTCATGAAAATATACAGAACTTTTCAGTCCCATCTATTCCTCTATCAACCGAGGCTGCAGCCCAACTTATATTCAAACTATTAGATTAAAAGTCTCATCGGTCTCAAAGGGCTTTAGCCCAAGCTAGCGTTACAGATTATATTGCTTGGTTGCAGACCAAGGATACATCATTACAGGGCTCCACGGAGGTTTCAAAACATCCAAAGGATTCATTTATTCCCACCGACCTCACACCATACAAGGCGAATACATCTATCTATCTACCGATCCGAGTCCGACTACCAATGGAGAACACTTACCGATACCCTGGAGTCGAATTTGAGCCGCATACATGGCAATTAGATTTATCAGCACCCAATCATACTTGTGGAAATTACGAGTTGTTCACTTACCTGGACAACAACAATTATATCGGCACAGTGAGAGTTACCCTATTGTCAGATCAGCACAGCGGCATACCAGATGCGAATGTAACACTTACCAACGTCATCTACACTCCAGAACGAGCCACAAACATATTGTCAGTAGAACGACTAACAGAAAGGGATGCAGAACTCACATTTGGACGAGACCATGTTGCACTATCAAAGAACGGATCAACAATCGCATACAACTCAAAGCAAGGAACCACGTACTCGTTTACCGCAGTAGTCGCACCACCAAGAGAAGTATACCAATCAAATGCCGCCATCACACAGCCACAGACATATTATGCCGCCGTATACACGAGTCCAACGGTAGACAAGCCAAAGAACGTACACAACAGGGAAAAGAAAGAGAGAGCGGAGGAGGACCGGACAGAGCATGAGCGTAAACGGCCAGAGAAGCAGGAAGAGCAGGAGAAAGAGCAGATACAAGCGGAGCAACAGAAGATGACAGCAGAGCAGGCAGAAAACAGGGAGAAAGCAATCAGAGGAAAAGAAACAAACCAGAGAATCAGCATACGAACGACACCGGTTAACAGAGGAGGGACTTACCGCGCAATTGGCGACGGCACCCTACCAAGGCCCGGATACGAAGGCACCTTGCCATATTCAACGACAGACGGATTTGTAGCCTCGAAATCAACGGTCGAATCGAGGACATGTACAGGATCAAGATGGGAAGGTACGAAAGAGAGGATGAAAGAGGAAGGAGTCGAAGAGGAAGAAATTGAGGGGGATTCATTGGAAGAAATGGAGAGAAGAGTCAGTAGTGAACGGAACGAAGAGAAATGAGAGACGTACCCATTATTGGAGGTCATAGACGAAGAGATTGAGGACAACTTCATGGAGGTGATAGAAAGGAATGTCAGTGAAGGGGTGGACGAAGTAGAGAGGAATACTCACCTGTCGAGGAACCCGGACGAAGACCGCACGCTCACTCAGTACAATACCACAGAGACCCAGACTTGGACACCAATAACCGATCCAGGAAAAACGGAATCACCACCACCAGCAAAAACCGCAACATCAGTTACAGCTGTGGAGACGACACGAACAGTTTCGCCAAGGACAAATAGCACACAAACAGTCGGAGGAAAAATGCCGGATGGCGAGAGGATGAGGAAGAGAACAAGACAGGAGATACCGCATAGTGTGGACATCAAACCACCACAGAAGCCACCAGAAATGTATCGCGATAGGTCACGAGCAGCAGATGGCGATCCCATGAGGCAGTCAATCAAGGGGGAGGGGCCGCGCGCCGTTGTGCAGACACGAACAAACGTAGATGGGCCGCACATCACAGCAAACAAACCGGGCGTGGATCAGACGAATGCACACATCAACGCCGCACATGACGAATACGAAGAGCCATCGATCGGCACATTAACACAGGAGGCACATGAATGGACAGGAGGCGAAGGGCCGCACGTTGAGGAAGAGTTGACGGAAGGGACAGAGAAGAATGTCAGCAAGGTCTCGAAGGACAGCAGTGAAGCAACTCACCCATCACCACACGAACCATCGAAATCACGAGTAACAAAGAAGGATGCAACCCATACCACGATCGATGATACCGCCATAACGCCAAAAAGCCGTGATGACCAGGGACCGTGCACCGCAGTGAAAAAGCCAGACGCGGATAGTGCGAATGTACGAAGCGACGCGGAGTATGTCCAAAACGAAGGGGTGGAGAAGAAAGTTAGCGAGGGCTCGAAGGGAAACAGCAAGATAGCCCACATACCGTTGTGCACCGTGGAACCTAGCAAAACGTGGAGACAGACAAGTGCAAAACCGACGCAAACGGACCGCGACACATCGCGTACTACAGAAAACGGCCGAACGAACGGGTTAGCCAGAACCCCAAACTCCAAACGAGCGGCAAGACTTACCATTGTCAAAATGAACGCCGCCACACCAATGCTAACGAACCGCGATGAAGACAGGCCGCTGACCGCAGCGCAGATACGGATGGTGGATGCGAGGCCACCGCGCATAGTTGAACGCACCGTCGCGGCGAAGCCATGGAGTCAGACCGCCGCAGATCCCATACAGGCCGCGAGTACCGTCGTAACATCGAGAGAGCCGGACGCGGCGCACATCCACACAGAAACCAGAGACGTGGATCCGGCACACTTCCACACAAGGAGCGAAAATTCCAAGGTCCTGGACGTAGATCCCGCGTATATCGAAGACAAGGGCACGCGCATCGAACGCGCAGAGGTACCGTATATTTGTGTAGACCCCAGCTATAGCCTTAGCAAAGAAACGTCACCGCCATCGAACGAGACGATGGCGGATGACACGGAACATCCGGCTCGTGACAGGGACGCGCATCACGTGACACAAACGTGCAGATATGGGGACGAAATGCCGATAATCTTTTACAGAATATTCTCCCTACCAAGTTATTTACAAAGACGTGAAAACATTCGGCAAAATATCTATGCACACCGGGAATCAAGTCTGCGCGAGAACGCACAAAGTGAACGACCAGCGCGACCGCATACATGCATCGAAAACTCACTCACCGCACATTCCCACCCAACTCACGCAACACAAGTAGCACTATCACTTCCCTATCATACTCAGCACTCTACTCCAACCCTCAGACATGGAACGCGACGGCTCCGAGAGGTCTTCAAGCCGCCGGACATAGATGGAAGTGAAGTCTTGGTTTTTGCAGACAGGCGCAGTGCACAGCAGCAGATATTGGAGAGAATACGTCAAGAAGGTCACAAGAGATGGAGAAATGTCATTATCATGTCCAACAAGCCCTGCACACCTTCAAGGGGTGCATACATACATCATCGCCACATTGGTCCTTTTATTGGCAAACACACTTGCCAATACACTCGTGTATTGGACGAATGTGTTTGAAGGGGTGTGTTGTGACGAGGGGTGGAAGGAGCAACGGACTTACACAATGGAATATGACACACGATCGCACCGGGACATATATACGCGGTATCTGAAGGGAGAGAATGACGAAATATGAAGGAATTCCGATCAGGGTAGGATCTAGGTGTAGGCACTCACCGTCAAGGATGAAGATTTTGGATCGCGCGGCCGATGATGCGGAAGAATGATCACAAAGCAGGGCGGCGACCCTGCATCCGGACCTAGAACGTCGCCGAAGGGATTTGTTTATCGCATTATGGACAACTTATATATAAAGACTAGGTACTCATGAAAATATACAGAACTTTTCAGTCCCATCTATTCCTCTATCAACCGAGGCTGCAGCCCAACTTATATTCAAACTATTAAGTTATTGCCCCAGTCGGCACCCAACATGGACAAGGACATGATCAGACGTCATGTTGCCGCCTTTCACGATTTGCGCCCTGGATATGACGACGATGAACCTTTGTATCTATATTCGCTCCAAGGTGATGATTTTCCGCACTACATTGGTGATTCTGACCATGGTTGATGATTTGTGCCCTTCAGAGTTGATCGATCTTGTCCACCACATGCGGACCTACCAGGAGTCTCTGGAAACCAGGCTACGCAAAGTATTTGATTTTGACATATATAAGCCGGAGACAATGAAAGTCCTCTAGTAAACATTATAACACCATGGGTGAGTCTTTCACAGCTAATATCTCATACGCGCTACTATTGATCCGAATGTGAATGTTTGTTCAAGCTTAAAAGTGCAAGGAGTTGGTCTCCACGCTGTGCGTGAGGACATGCGGAAAATAAAAGACCTTGTGTTTAAACTATCTGGATGGACTGATATCTCTGCACCCAAGTATGGAAAAGAAGCTCCTAAGAATGGGGAACCCATTCGGGGAAATACTTTGGCAAGTTACCGGGTTATCTGTATAGCGAATGGTTATCACAATGTTATCGTGATAGACCTGGGGCAGGGGCACGGCTGCACTCGGAGGCCGAGGTGGGTATATGAGACTGTTCAAGGGTCATAATATCAAATATATCAAACACATGAGAGGAGTTACGGTGGATGTTATTGGTCCAGGCCCGATCCCTTTATTTTTCTAGGTGTCCGATGAACTCAAGGCGATGGTCCCTGACGATATGAAAGAGGAAGCATGAGAAATGGCACGATCATAGCTCACACATCGACTGGAAGAGCTGAATATGAGCCAACACGAGACCAAGGGGTACTCTGGCTTGTTGTATGCCGTTGATGCCCATATTGCTCGTCTTCACGACTTGCTCAAAAGTGAGCTCAATTCGTTCTCCACATTTTCCCTGGTATGTAGTGATGGGATCGATGTACTGAATCCCTGCCAGAGAGGAAGAGCAGGTGTGAATGAAGCGTGGGGCGGATGGCGAGCTCGACGACAGTAATTGGCGGATGGATCAACTGAGAATAATATCATATATAAGGGGTGCGGGATGCCGACACCAGAACTCGGGAGGCCCTAGATAACTTAATGCTAACCTGTAAATATGCCAGCCCCAAGCGAATCCGTTTCTAATTTGATGTCAGTGCGTCGATATATCGCTTTCAATATAATGGACGCTTGCAGCGAAGTCTAGAAATCTGTAAGCGCGATCCCCTATTTCCGCCATAGGTGTGGATGTATCCTTACCGAATGTATCATAGTCGTTATGCTCATGGAGACGTTCGACCGACTTTTTGGATGTAAGCATTTTGTTCCCTGTTCTAGATTTTATCCTGATTATGTGATTAGAATTAGATATGACCATTTCCCGTCCCTGAACGCAACTGCCATTTCTTCCAGTCTGGGGACAATCCCACAATCCCACTTCTAGAACCCAAGTCCACCCCGGATACCTCCGCGAGATGGAAGGTGATCGAGAAAACGAACATGATCGTTCAGTATTCATTGGCAGGGGATTAAGCTTGTATTGATCCTGTGACTCTTCTTGGCATCAATAACGAGACACTTTGGGATATTTCCTCCCCTTATCAAATAACTCTGGAATGAACAAGTGTTGATTGGAGACCGTGTTGTTTCTCCGTCATGCACAGGAATGCGTGACCAACACGATTGGGTAGATCGTTTTTTTAGGTCCCCAGCATATCAAACAAAACCGTTGCACGCATAACAGATTATGCTAGACCGGGACTCAGAGATGGTTGGAGTTGACCGAGTTATTTATCACATGGCAACCAGGGTTGACCTATATCAAGTTACCCGGATCGGGTCAGGAACTGACAGTTGATACGAACCACCTCACGTGCACATATCACTAGATGATCAGGGTCGCCCCACCGAATGATCAAGATTACCGTGTTTGATTGTGGCCGGCTTCTATAACGTGGCACTCAGACACGCGCCGCCAATGGGCAGGTGACCGATATCAGGTTATGAGTGACAAGACCAGGTTGGAATATGTTGGCGGCTGCGATATTACTTGACGATCAGAGTCGCACCACCGATTGAAGAAGTTTGCTGATAGCAAGTGGTTGGTTCTAAATGCTACTGGCAGATTAGGGTCCCGATTGAATATCATTCCCGATATCAAGTGGTTACTTCAATATCGTCCCTGGCTATCATGGTTGCGCCACCGATTGACTATGATTACCACCAGTTTCGATATGGTATCTTCCGAGCACAGTTGTATCAATGATTGAGTATGATCACCGATGATGTCTATGTGGAATCTTCGGACCAGGGTCGCATCACCAATTGAGTATGATTACCGACAGTTTCGATATGGCACCTGACGATCAGGGCCACATCAGCGATTGAGTATGATTACCGACAATCTACATATGGTACGGGCAATCAGGGTCCTATCACAGATTGAGTATGATTACCGATGATATCTATATTGTATTTTCCGATCAGGGTCGCATCACTGATTGACAGACAGTTTCGATATGGTGCCTGAAGATCAGGTCCTATCAATGATTAAGTATAATTACCGATGATGTTAATGTGGTACCTGGCGATCAGGGTCCCATCATCGATTGAGTATGTGTACCGATTAAGTCTATATTGTATCTTCCGATCAGGGTCCTATCACTGATTGAGTACATTAAGCGATGATGTCTATACGGTACTTTCCGATCAGGGTCACATCAACGATTGACTATGATTACCGATGATGTCCATATTGTATCTGCCAAACAGGATCGCATCACTGATTGAGTATGATTACTATGATGTCCATATTGTATCTTCCCATCAGGGGTGCATGACTGATTGAGTATGATTACCGATTATGTCTATATGGTACCAGGTGAAGTAACTCTGGTTCGCATCAATAACAAGACGTTTGGGAAAATTCCTGCACTTATCACATAACTCTGGAATGAACAAGTGTTGATTGGAGACTGTTGTTTTTCCGTCATGCGCAGGAATGCGTGACCAACGAGATTGGGCAGATCGTTTGTTTAGGTGCACAACATCAAACAAAACCGTTGCGCGTATAACAGAATATGCTAGCCCGGGACTCAGAGTTGGTCAGAGTTGCGAGTTTACTTATCACGTGGTAGCCAGGGTTGACCTATATCAAGTCAAATTACCCAGATCGGGTCAGGCCTCCATATTTAATTTGGTGATCAGGGTCGTGCCACCGACTTAGACCGGACCGGATCGCAATATATTAGCGGCTTCTATATTTAACTGGGCTATCAGGGTCGCGCCACTTGCCGGCTTCTAAATGTTAATTCTCCGACTACCGATATCAAATTGAGTTACACCGGACCAGGTCGGACAAAGTTGATGGCTTCTATATTTAACTTGGAGATCAGGGACGATCAGGGTCGCACCACTGATTGAGCAAGATAGCCGATATATTTAGAACGGTTCGGGACCCTGATCGACAATTAACATTTAAAAGGAGCAACATTCCTACCCGAAAGAAGCTGACCCAATCTAAATCAGTAGCCTTCATCTATCAGTGGCGCAATCCTGTTCGGCAAGTAACATGTAGAAGCCATGTGGTGTATCGGACCAACTCCTATCCCAACCGGTCTAGCCCAATTTTATATCGGTAATCTTATTCTCTCAGTGGTTTAAACTTGATCGCCAAGTTGTGGCATTTCAGGTCGATGCCTGCCTACCCGGAAACTGATTTCGTCCAACTTAATGTAATTCAGGTGATTTTGGTGTGACTATGCCAAGTTATTTACTCAAGCCCGATCCGCTCTAATCTAGTTTTTTATCTCTGATCCCAGAAACCGCAACTCCCAATGTATCCATGTGCACTCTGAGGCAAGAGCTTAGCTTGAGTCACTCGATGCTAGTTCTGCATTAGCTTTCATTGAAGAATGAAAAGATATCAAGAAGCGGTTGAACATTGATTGTTGGGTTCTCCTGGCTTTCGGTTGAGTCAACCGAGAAACCAACCAGCGTACATCGACACATCAGCAATATAATTTCACAGCAATCTTATCGTCACATCGGCCTGGTAGGAAATTTATGAATCAATGCTTGGGATCCATTGTCTATTATCAGGGTGGCAAGCCATTTAATTGTAGAACCACCCTTGTATGTGATACATAACCGCAATTTCTCATTCACTTGTCTTTCGACTATCTCTGCCTGCTTTGGTTATTAGTAACTCGCATGATGACGCGGTCCAGACGACTCGAGAACGGTCGTGGAGATGATCCCACAATGTAAATGGTATGGCTACCTGGTCCCGTACAAAAAGACAACTTTGATATACAAAAATCTATAATGCAATTTATTTACACCAACATGCTAAATGTGGAGGGTCATTCAGTAGTATCTGTTGGAATGGGGTGCAACCAGAACAAAAGAACTGGACCATATTGATCTCAGCTTCAAGGAAGAAGTGGCTTTTTGTGTATATCTACCTAGACCAAATAGTTAAGAGTCTCTGTGATAAAAAATAGTGCAGGAATCCAAATGCATAGTTTCACTAACTTCTCATCTGCAAGTGTGCGCTTGTCGAACCCTGAGCCCTAAGACGGAGTCTGAAGCCTTCTGTCGGCGCCAGATTCACCTTCTGTAACCGGATACAACTTATTTACAAGGGGGTATGGCTAGTGCAGCCTAATGAACATGTCAGAATATAGAATAAAAAGAAAGGAAACTCACAGGAATGCAAAAACAGAACAAAAGGAAGCATGGAAACAATTGGGGCAAAACGCAGCAGACCGATACATATACCAGCAGAGCTAGTACCGCCGGATGAGGAACATGGTCAGAACAAAAAATCAAAAGAAAGGAAGACACGCACAGAGGAATGCGCGCAGGAGAATAAGGGAAACCCCAAAGAGTTAGAAAAAATTGGGGAAAACGAAGCAGACCAAGAATGGTCTGAATCGTGTCAACATGCAGCATACCGATACATATACCAGCTGAGGTAGTAATGCCTGATGAGCAGCATGGTCAGAAAAAAAAATCAAACGAAAGGAAGGCACGCACAGAGAAATGCGTGCAGCAGAACCCGTTTGGGGAGAACCCCAAGGGTTGGAAAAGATTTGGGCAACACGAAGCAGACCAAGAATGGTCTGGACCATATTTTGCTGATCGATTCCGATGAATCGGACACAATACAGCAAGCCAGGTAGGGCAGTGAGTGCGCTACAGGATGGTATCCAGGGTTTGATCCACCACACTCCGGGTTCCTCACGCGTTCGTCTCCGAGGGCCGCGTGTCAAAATTTCCCGCGGTGTCTTTTGGTTTTTTTTTTCAGATTCTTCAGGTTCTCACAAGTTTGATAGTTGATTCGCTTGTCTTCTTCTTTCCAGGTTTGTCATGTTTGCATATGTTTGAGAGTCAATTCAATTGACTTCTTCTTTCCAGGTTTGTCATGTTTGCATATGTTTGAGAGTCAATTCAATTGACTTCTTCTTTCCATGTGTTTCATGTTTGCATATGTTTGAGAGTCGATTCAGTGGACTTCTTCTTTCCAGGTGTTTCATGTTTGCATGTTTGAGAGTCGATTCAATGGACTTCTTCTTTCCATGTGTTTCACGTTTTCATATGTTTGATAGTCAAGTCACTTAACTTGGTTTCACAATCATTTTGCTTTCTTTTTCCAATGGCGTCACGTGAAATGCTCTTCAGAACCCAGAGGTGTGTGGATATCCTGCCGGACAAGCCAGCTTTAGGGTTCGCAACTCAGGCTTACCGGCCACAAATGTAAGTAGTGTCAACCTCAACCGGATGCGCAAAGCTTGAGTATCACACTCAGTCCCGGTGACTCAAGCTTACCTGCCACAAATGCAAGCATGGTTAATGTCAATGTGCAAGCTGGAGGATGACACTTAGTCCCCACGACTCGAGCTTACCTGGCACGAATGAAACCACCGTCACTGTAAACGGGACGTGCGAGTGTTGGGATGGCCAAGCTAGAATGTCACGCTCAGTCCACACGATTCAAGCTTACCTGGCGCAAAGCAAGCACAGTCAATGTCGACGGAACGCGTAGGGGGTGTGGTGCCAGGCAGGCCAGACTCTCACGCTCAGTCCCCACGACTCAAGCTTACCTGGCACGGATGACACCACGGCCGACATCGACGGAACGCGTGAGGAGTGAGGAGTGTCCGCTATCCAAGCTAGAGTATCAACCAATCTGCACGATGCAATCCATACCCGATCCAACCATCATCCTCGTTCCCAAAGGAAGTCACTAGATGTGCCAAAGAAGGACGAGTGAATTTCTGGTACATCGCTCGACGATTTGTTGTCGGACCCAGTTAGGGTCGGAGACTAGGATACTCAGACCTTAGCCCGCTCGCAAGGAGAGACGTGCTTGAAAAGACGCCCTGTATGTGCGAGCACCGCGGCTTTAGGACTGCTGCGTGGTGGTAGTGGTGGTGGTGGTGGTGGTGGTTGGTGGAAAGGAAAGGAAATTGATTAACCGCCGAGCTAACCTCTTTTATACTGCGCTGGGCGGACCCGGCTTACATATCCATCGGTTAAATCAATCGGTTCAAATTAGCAGGTTTGAAATGTGTGGCAGCTCCTTACAACACCACGTTTCCACCACTGTTAAACGTGTTGTCAAAGGAACATACAACCTCGGTGACGTCAGTTGCCTTCTTATTTGATGGCACGCACGTCGTGTCTGGCTCGTTGG
>QLPG01004764.1:0-18200 GCA_003314385.1 Gomphus sp. MG54
CGACATTTGGGACATCCCTACCTATCCCCTTTCGACACTCCAATGTTGGGTTCGGCCATTGCTCTCATTGTCCAAAGCTACTTCTGCTATCGTATATGGGTGTTCAACAAGTCAGCTTGGTTGCTACCGACATTAATCGGAGCCGTCAGTGTCCCGGTTCGATATTTCTGGCACTTCTAGAATAATGTTTTGTTAGATATCTATCACGCAATGTGTCGCAGGATTTCTCGGAGGACATGAGGTACGTGTGATATATCTGTTAATTTTTATTTTACTATTTGTCATTGTGAATATAGGGACATCTTCGCGGGTCCTTCGTACTCGATTCCAACCAGAAGCTATTATTATATGTATGTTTTCCATACTGTGCTCATTAACCATTGAGGCGCTTACCTCCTTTTTTGGCCTAATAGCTATGGCTTGTCGGTGATGCCTTGACTGATACTCTAATCGCAATATCAATGGTCTACCTGGTAAATTTTTTTTTTTTTTTGCATGTTCAGGAATTTTCACCACAACACATAACACATAAGTTGATGCAACACCGAAAACAAGAACATCGTTACACTAACACTGTCCTGGTGCGCTGTGTGCGGCTAGTGGTGGAGTCTAATTCAATGACTGGTACGCATGGTAAAATTCCATGTCATCTGCATATAACAAATATCATTTTAGCTGGTTTAGCGATTATGGCACTGGTGTTCCACGCTGCCAACCCTGACACAGACCTTTATATCGCTCCTACCTTGGCTATCGGGAAGATGTACTCGAACACCTTGCTTGTCACGTCAGTTCTATATCACACTCTAAGATCTTTGGTCTTCCGGTTACTGATTTCCTTGGCTCATTAATGTAGCTTTAATAATCGTTACTATCTACGCGAGGCAAAGTCACTGCCTAAAATCCTATGGCATTCTGAGAATAAATCCTCCCCTCAATCGACCCCCAGTCGAATGGGTCTGAACAGTGACTAATCACTCGTTAGGAAGTCTCAACCGCATAGACTAGATGAGACCCCTAAGCTTGGATATATGACAGACCTAAATTCCAATTCTTCTGTACTGAAAAATCCTATATATATATATTATCTTTCACTGGATTATTTCCAGATTTTCCGAAAGAATTGGGTTCAGTCATGATGTTTATAGAAGCAAGAAACACTCAGATTTCATTTTCAGGTTAAGTACTGAGAAGTACTTTAAGCCTTGTCAGGCTTGTTGTGACGAAAAGCAGAAGGGATGGGGAGAGGAGAGGGAGTGATACAGAGGGAAGGGGAGGGGGAGTAAAAGGTAGATATATGTGGGTAAAATAGGGAGAAAAAGGGGAGAAAAACATGGGACAATAGAGATATAGTCAATAGATATTCAGAGATGAAAATGTGGTAAGACTCACTAATAGTTACAGTGGGTCAAAAAACTGCCCCAATGTTTGTGCATTTTTAGAAAGATTGATATTTTGTGAAGGAATGGCATCAGAAAAAGTTCTGAAAATTTCACATGATATATTAGAACATGTTGGCTATCTACCAACTTAAGAAATAATGTGAGTCCAATCAAAACTCATTGCTCAATAAATCACACAAAATAGTCACTCATTGGGGGAGTTTTTTGACCATCTATTATTTTACAATCTAATGCTTTGTATGACCCCCCTTTGCCTTTAAAACTGCCTGTATCCTCCTAGGCATGCTTTCTATTAGCTCCTGGCATTTCTCTGGTGGTATTTCAATCCACTCCTTTCCCACCCTGTCCCATAATTCATGTACTCCTTTGGGTGGTATTGTCAAGCGTTGGTAATGCCAAGGGGTCGGGTGGGTAATGGCCAAGTCCTGCAGGCCAGAAGTAGTGGCTTTGGCTTCAATGTACTTGTGCATTCCACCCTACTCTCAGTGTGTGCCACTGATTTGCAACAGATGGGATACTTGGGAGGATGCTGATGATGCCAGCCTGAGTAGAGGTGTTTTGGAACCATTGATGATTTAACCCAAGAAGCGTGACAAAACTTTGGTGTGAACAAAGCCTAATCAAGTTCTCCAGCAAGACAGCAAGTGAATGCCAGTCCAGGTTGTTGTCCAAAAAGAATTGTTTAGAGGGGGCCTTGGCAGGTACCTTGTCAATTACATGTAGGAATAATATTTTATGTGCGTGAACTATTATTCTACCCTTGCCTAGGATTATTTCCACAGATGTTCTATAAATCTGATTTAGTTCTTTTACTATGTTTTTGCATACCTTTGTGTTTTTAACTGAGAAACCTTCCACTTTGGTAGAAGGGTTTGAGATTTACTCTTCAGAATAAACCTCTGTCAACAAGTCTTCGGACCAACATACCTAGAGTGCTTGCTGCATAAGATAATCCAATGGACTATGGGTGAAAGTAAGATTGATTCATTTACGCTACAGAACTAGTCTCTATATATACTAATTCTAAGCTGATTCTGTAACTCCCCGATAAGGCAAGACTTTCCTGAAATTAGTGGAAGGGTATGGAAAGGAATGGAAAGTCCTAGAAGCCTGTGGCAGTTACGAGTCACCCTATGAGTCACTATACAAGTCACTAATGAGTCATGTTCCTACAACTGGTAGTCTCGTGACTGGTCAAGTCATGAAATATTAATAGTATATGAGTTGTGCTTCTGGGCTGACCTTATATGTAATAGTTATTATGTAAACCCAGGAATTTGTTGTACAATTCAGTCTTGAGAGCTTGAACCAGCAGTTTGGCACCATTTTCCACATGTAAGTGTTTGGCGCCTGGCTGTCTAGAAACAGTTGAACTATAGATTACTTGATTCTGAGAGTGAAACAGAAAATGGGGAAACGGGATAGAAAATTTGAGTAATTATTATTCTAGTACATGTTTTTATTATATAGTAAACCCATCTACACACGTCCCTTCCCAGAGACGCGTTAGCATTGACGCCTCAATAACGACGTGCATGTGACTCGAGTGAAGTACCCATGTGACTCGATACACGTGTGACATGTGTTCTGCACATGCAGTGGATATAATAATTGAGTGAGAGGAAGTGAGGGAGAATGATAGGATATATGAGGGATGCCTCCTTGGTTCCAACAGGCTGTGGGTCCTTGTGGGTCCAAAATAGAAATAAACGAAAAATATATGTGTTTTTTGGAGGTTTTCCTTGGCCTTGAAGAGCTTGATGATTTAAGAGTTAATTACTTGGAGGTAATTTACTCTTAGATGGCCAGCCAAAACATTATGATATTTTTTTGGTAGTCCAAATGAGACTGATTTATGTTAAATTATTCCTTGGAGGAGAGGTTTGGATTCCTACATATAGAGCCGGTGAAGAAGTGTCCAGACTTCAAGGGATCATCCACTAATCCCTAACAAGAGGACTTAACAGAGGAGGAGAAGGTAAAAGGGCCTAAGCCTAGTTGATACCCAGAATGAGGAAGTATGTACATGCATGTCCTACTTATATAGGTTTAAGAAGAGACATGTGGAATAAGGAATGTGGGACAATAAGGTATGCAGGGCATATGGGGGCATTGTCCACAATGAATAAAATTAGAATGGAGAAATGTAAGTGGTGATAGAACAATAAAGAATAGAATAATAGGAACGTGGCCAAGGACAGGACAATAGGGAGTGTCCAAATATAAAACAATAGGATGGTGGCCGAGGATAAAACAAGGGCAGGATGTCCCAAGATAAGGCAGGACAAGGGTTAAGGGGCAGATATGGTAGGATTAATAGATGGTAGGAGGACAAGAGTGGACGAAGGATAGGAGTGAGGAATGTGGATGATGTATGTGCCAAGCCGAGACCGGCGCACCAAGTGACTTGTATATGGCTTGGACACTGGTGCATGGATGTCAACTGACTGTTTGGTTGGCACTGCTGAATTACTGGGATCTCAGTACATGTACTTGACAGGTGTGTCATATTGTTGGAGTTTGGCCTTGAGGTGTTGCCAGAGGTGTTCAATGGGATTTAGATCAGGGAATTAGGCAGGCCACTTCTGTCAAGTCCACGATACTGAGCTCCGATTCACTCAGTACTACTGACCGACCAACCAACCAACCTTTACCCATACTATCCTCACTACCATCAGGTCTTGGCTTGGCACATCCGGTACATCATCTAGACTATCTCTCCCACCTATCCCTTCCACCTCTCGCCATTCTCTCATTTCCCAACCATTTCCTTACCCATCCTCCCCCATGACACTCAATATCCACTTATTGTTTCAGTCATGGCCCTATTGTTTTATCTTCAGCTGTCCTCCATTGTCTTATTCTCATCCACTCCTTCATTATTTTATTCTCAGCCATACTCTATTATTCTATTCTTGCCTACATTTCTTATTCTATTCTTGATCACTGTGAACAATGCCTCCATATGGTTTTTCATACCTTATTGTTCTCCATTTCCTATGCCACCCTGTTCCACATCTTGCTTCTTAACCCATATAAGTAGCAGATGTATGTAGATAGTTCCTTACTCAGAATATCAACTTGGCTCAGACCCTCCTGTCTGCCTTTCCCCTGTCCAAGTCCTTCACTCAAGCTGACACCCTTGGCACCTTTGCCAGTACCCTCCTGTCCAAATTAGTGGCACACATGGAACAGCAGGGTGCAACACACGAGCACATTGAAGCCTTACAGGACATTGACCAAATCCTTGGCCTCACTGAGTCCTGACAACTTCATGGGAATGATGTTGTTGTCAGAAAACCACTGGTCTGCCTTTTTGAGGTATGTTTTGGTTCATTGTCCTGTTGGAAGTACCACTTATCCTCAGCTATCTTCAAACTTTCAATGCTCTCCTCCACTCCCTCCTCTAAAATCTCACAATACTGCACTACATCCATGTTCCCCTGTACCTCTATCAGCTTCCCCACCCCATTCCAGCCCATACACCCCCAAATCATCAAGTTATTCCCCCCTCCATGTTTGATAGTTGGTATGATAGTCCTGTCTGATACTGGTTCCCCTTGTTGCTTCCAAACATACACCTTCTCATCTGACCTAACCCTAATGATTTTTGTCTCATCAGTCCACAACACCCTCTTCCAGTCCTTCAAAGTCTAATTTTCATGGTATTGGGAAAACTTTAGACATTACTGATGATGAGACCCCTTGAGCATATGGACTTTCTTCTTTGTTGCTGATCTAAAGCCAGCTTCCTTCAACACATTCCTAACAGTCTGAGGAGTGACAGAGGTAGATATGATGGAATTTTTAAATTGAATGGCTTGGACAATATTTTCAAGCTTCCTAGAGCTGATTTGATGGATAATTGGCTATTTATCATAAGGGAAAAGCTTGGAAGGATGGCCACCAGGATGATTTTCCTTATCCCCCTCTACCTCCCTACTGACCCTGCCAATAGTACCATTCCCCAGGCCAGTCTTAGCTTGAATTGATGGTGGGAATACCCCTCATTGAGGAGAGAAACAACAGAAGAATGCTTTTCAGCAGAGATGGATTTCATAGTGGTGGTAAGGAGTCAAGGAGATGAATGAACAAAGTTCAACATGTCAAATCAATACAAATAAGGTCACATGACATGTTGATGATTCACATGACCTACTCCTACCTTATACTGGTGTGTAACATTGAAAATCAGAGAAAATAATAGAGGGTCAAAAAACCTACCCCGCTGAGTGATTATTTTGTTTTGTTTATTGAGCAATGAGTTTTGATTGAACTTACATGATCTCTTAAGTTGGTAGATATCCAACATGTTCTAATATATTGTCAAGTCCACGTACCGAGGTCCCGGAGACTCGCCAGTACCGACCGAACAACCATCCTACATTCAAGTACAAGTGTCCACGCCGCATGAACGTTACTTGATACCATGTTCTCGGTTCGGCACACCCGTCATACTGTTCGTCTGTTTCTCGATCCGCCCCACCTCGGTACCTCCTACCCCTTGTGTTATCCTTGGTTACAGTCATTGTTTTATACTCGGCCACTCCTATTGTCCCATCTCGAATCACGATCCTATTATACTGTCTTTTATTGTTCTATCCCCGCTTTACATTCCTTGTTCTAATTTTGTTCGTTGTGGACAACAACCACATTGCTCTGCATACCTTGTTGTCCCACATTCCTTATTCCACATGTCGCTTCTTAAACTATATAAGTAGGACATGCATGTACTTATTTCCTCATTCTGGGTATCGACTAGGCTTAGGCCCTTCTACCTTCTTCCTCTCTGTTAAGTCCTCAACTCAGGCCGGCATCTTCAGCATCCCCCTGAGTATCTGCCTGTTGCAAATACAGTGGCACGCACGGCAAGTAGGGCGCAACGCACGAGTACGTTGAAGCCAACGCCACTACTCTTGGCCTGCAGGACTTGGCCATAGTCCGCCCGACCTTTTCGACAACACCCTTCGGCAGTACCGAAGTCCGTCAGAATCCGGCTCCTGACATATATTATGTGAGATTTTCAGAACTTTTGCTGATGTCATTCCTTCACAAAATATCAATCTTTCTAAAATGCCCAAACATTGGAGCAGTTTTTTGACCCACTATACAGGATGTCATTGTCTTTTAGAGAGATCATAGACAAGATGGCTACAAGGGTGTAGTTGAAGGTGTCAGTTTCAACAATGAGTTGAGAACCAAGGACTTATTGGCTCAGCACTGATGCAGTGGTAAAGGCCTTTTTGAGGGTCTTGAAGGATGTCTTGTATTTTTTGGTGAAGTTCCAAGGGGTGTCTTTCTATGGCAAATATGTTAGCAAAACTGTGATGTCAGAGTAGTTAAAAATGAAATGCCTTTAGAAGTTGATGAATCCAAGGAAGGACTGGATGTCCTTGATTTTTCAGGGTTCAGAAAAATCCTGGATGACTTTGACTTTATCAGGACAGGATGTATCTGAGGTATTCTATAGTATCAGGTGTACAAGTGCTTGATTTGCAACTAGTACAGAACTTCTCAGACATGTTTCCTGTATTGTTCCAAGTTGTTAGAAGATACTAGTATGTAATCTAGGTAGACCAGTATAGATAGGTTGAGGATATCAGAGAAAATGTTGTTTGTCAACCACTAGAAAGTGGATGGAGAGTTGCTGAGTCTGAAGGGCATGATGCACTACTCAAATGATCCATAGCAAGTATGAAAGGTGGTTTTCCATTCATCTCCTTCCTAGATACAGACAAGGTAGTAGGCATGTTGTAGGTCATTCTTTGTGAAACTTTGAGCCTTGTGGGGGCTTTTGAGTAGGTTGTATATATAAGGTAGTAGGTAGTAGTCTTTCTTCATAATTTTATTGAATCCTCTGAAGTTGATGCATAGTCAAAGAGAACCATCCTTTTTATAGGAAAAGAGGACCAGTGTGCCACCATGGGATTGTGAGGGTTGGATGAAACTGATGGATACATGTTCATCTAGAAACTCATGCAAGGCCATGCACCCTTTGGCAGCTGAGGAAGAAGACTTAGTACATTCTTTGGCCATGTGACCTGTCCTGTTGCAGAAGAGACAGAGGTTTTATTCAAACAGTGTTGCTGTTCCTGTGGTATAAGTTTTCTGTCCTTATGTTAAGTCTGCATGTTAGGTGCTTAGCTAATACTTCCGAAGAGGGTATCTGGGTTAGCGTAGGGGTCCGTGAAGGGGCTGAAGGCTGAGGACAGAAGTCAGGGACAGACCATGGATGGGGATAGGAGCGCCAGGAGCTTAGGGTTGGTCGCAGATTGGTTCAATCCGGTCACTGAGGTGTTTGAGGTCGAAGGGACTTGGCTTCAACTTATGTGTTGCGCCCTCCTTGATCGTCTGTCCCTAATTTTGGAAAGGAGATGGGGGTTTACTGGAAATGATTCGGAAACTGGGGTAGACTAAGTCGATATTCATACTGGCAAACAGTCCAGTCGACTGGGAGACTATATACATGTGACTATCCTTGTACTATCTTTGCTGGTCATAAAACAAGGAGAAAGGGAGTACAAGGGGTTAATAGGAAAGACGAACAAGGGAGTAAGGTACGCGATAGACTGGCATGTCGGTTATCAAAAATGCAGAACCTTGGTCACAGGAATCGGGATTGGACTAGCAGGGGCTCGGACAGATGTCACAGGAATGGAAACCATGGAAGGTGATCATCCGTCCTTCGGTTGTCAGGGAGGTTTTGGAAACGGGGGTGGGTGGTTGTGGGGGTTGGTATGGGTTTGTTGGGGGCATGGGACGTAACACCTTACCAAGTTTGGATAATAGGTCTGAGGTGTTTTTACTACCTCCAGACAGGTGTAAGGTGCATAGATGCATCTCACCCCTGAGAAGCCAAACTCAATATATTTTATTTTCGTATTGATTTTAGTGCCATCTTGTGTGCACTTCAATTTCATATTTTTTTGAATTATTTCTTGTATATTTATCCTCAAAATTGAGGAAGCTATTGTATTATTAGTTGTATGCTACTTACAGGTGCTTGCCTACACACAATGTGATGTGCATGGCTGGCTCCCCGGATAGGGACCAGTAGCCTGGCTCAAACCTTCGATAGGGTCAGGAGCCAGTTGTAGGATATCTGTGGGTGAAACATCACTTGCGTATGCCTCCCTCCTCCGTGATTGACTACACTGAGGAGGTGAGTTGTATAGTATAATTCACAGAGCATGAAGACTAATTTTCTCTCTTTTTTACTTTGTAAGAAAATAAATTAGGTATATTTCTTGAATATACATACAGTGATTGACTACACTGAGGAGAAAATAAATTAGACTGCTCAGGAAATTTTTAAACCTACTCCTTATTTGCTCATAATCTCATCAGGGTTATGGGCCCTGCAGACCAATCAGAGAAAGTCCCATTGACCATAGGAAGGCTAGTTACAGATGGATCTAATTGGTCTCTGTGGAGAGCTCAACTCATGAGTTATTTCGAGTCTAAAAATCTATTAAAACACATAGAAGGCAAAGCCAACTGACCACCTGATCCTCCCACCTTCCCTAAGGCACATGTCCTCACTGATGATGAGGAGGCCAAGTTAGAGAAAACTGAGGAGAGACTTGAAAAGTGGCTGGCCAGAAAAGGGCTTGTCAAGACTCAAATATTGGCATCCATGTCGGGGTCACTAGCTTTGATGCTAGAAAAGAAAAAGAATACAAAAGAGATCTGGGACACTCTGGTAACTGAAATGACAAAGAAGCCAAAGATGGTTGTCACCAGTATCCAGAGTCAACTCTGGAATATGAAATGTTTGGAGGATGACAATCTCAGAGAGCACCTTGATAAGGCTCAAGATCTCTATGTAAGACTCAATGACATGGGAGCCAAGATCTCTGAAGGAGAATTCCTTGACATTATATTATCCTCATTGCCACCTTCCTATGAATCAGTCATGAATGCCCTCACGACCTCTCTTGAAGAAGTCGGAAAGTTGTTGGACCCAGACAATATCATCTGGGTACTTAAATTGCAATATGATAGGCACAGGACATTGTCCCTCACTCAAGAGGATCAAGGTTTCGTGGGTACAGCAGATAAGAAGGCACATATGTGCACCAACTCTAAAAAGCCAGGACACACTGCCTAAATGTTAGGCTAAAGGTGGTGGGAGAGAAGGCCAGGGGCCAAGGCAGAAGAAAAGATCCAAGTTCAAAAAGATGAAAGGAAAAGGGAAAGGCAAAACAAAGGCCAACGTAGCTGATGAAGATGAGTCTTCTGGAGGAGACAATGACAGATCAATGGCATTCATCAATTATAATTGTGCCACCTTCATCAGAGATAGAACAGGTAATACCATTATCTTAGATACAGGAGCTAGTTCTCACATGACGCCTCATAAAAACATGCTTGAGAACTACAGTAGCTTCCCTGTGTCGCGCATGATTCGGGCAGCCGACCAAGGCAGCTTTGATGCATACGGAAGTGGTCAACTCAAGATAACTACTAGAGTGAGAGGGAAAGCGGTCACATTGACATTGAAAGATACACTATATGCTCCTAAAATTACCTTCACCCTTATTTCCATAGGCCAATGCGATGATGCCGGTAACCGGACAGAGTTTGCATCACAGAAATGCACTATAAAAATTCATCCAGCCATATTTTATTACAGGCACCTAAATTACACGGCCTATATTGATTGGACAATCAGTCAACTCAACATTCCACTAAGCTATGCTTAACCACCATCGAGACACACTGCAGGCTAGGGCACATATCTTACAAGACCCTTAAGTGCCTGATGGATCATGGCATGGTTTATGGCCTAGAGCTATCACAGGCTAGAGATAAATTCACCTGTGATGCATGTATTAGAGCTAAAATCACATGCAAACCACTCCCAAAAGAATCAAGTGAGCGCTCAAAGAAAGTTGGTGATAAAATATTTTCCGATGTTTGGAGACCAGCAAGACACATTACTATTGACAAAAAGTCTTACTATGTCTCTTTTACGGATGATCACTCAAGGGAATAAGTGCTGTATCTCATGAGCACCAAAGATCAAGTATTCACCAAATAAAAGTTATATGAGGCAATGATGCTTTGGCAGAGGAATGAACACATCAAAATGCTTCTCTCAGATTGAGGGGGAAAATATACAAGTGCTGAATTCAATAATTACCTAGACAAACAAGGCACTCAACACCAATATACTGTTCATGACACTCCTGAGCAGAATGGAGTCGCCGAGCACCTAAACTGCACATTGGTTGAAAAGACTTGTGCGATGCTTCTAGACTCTAATCTCCCTAAGTTTCTATAGGGATATGCCATTCAGCAAGCTAACTACCTTAAAAATTGCATGCATACACAAGCTCTACCAGACAAGAGGCCCTATGAGATGATTCATCATCAAAAACCAAATTTACAAGATGCTCACGAATGGGGGATGGACATCTATGTCAAAATCAAACAAGACGATAAGCTGCTACCTAGAGCCAAGAAAGCTAAGTGGATTGGCCATTCTGCACAAAGTGACGGCCATTGCATATACTGGCCCAATAGTCAGCATTCGCGTAACTCGCTCCCTTGTTCTCTCGTTTATATTGACCCCCTTGTACTTCCTTTTCCCTTGTTTTATTACCGGCTAAAGATAGTACAAGACAGTCGCATGTATATAGTCTCCCAGTCGACTAGACTGTTCGCTAGTACGAATATCATCTTAGTCCACCCAGTTCCAGCTCACTCCGGTGAATCTCCTTCTCCTCTCCGAAATTAGGGACAGACGATCGAGGAGGGCGCAACACATAAGTTGAAGCCAAGTCCCTTCGACCTCGAACACCTCAGTGACCGGATTGATCCCTTCTGCGACCTACCCTAAACTTCCGGCGCCTCTGTCTCCGTCCGTAGTCCGTCCGACCCCGGTCTCGGTCTTTGGCCCCGTTACGGACCTTCGCACTAGCCCGGAAAACCCTTTCGGAAGTACTAGCTAAGCGCCTGACATGTGGACTTAACACAAGATCCAATCCTTTCCCCATCGATATTATCATCGCAGCTGCAGACCATATCTTCAACATCTCTAGGTTTTATGATGAAGACTCTGATGATTCAATTGAAGAGGATTCTGATGATGAAGAAGACACTGACCTTTCATCTGACAAAGAAGATTCACCTGAGGAGAGTAGTTCAGAGGTAGAGAGTGTGAAGAAGAAGAGATCCAAGGCTAAGCCAAAGAAGAAACTTAGGACAAAATCGAAGGCTAAGGACGAGCCTATAGTACACCCACCTTCCACCACTTTGAAGCACCTGAATGAAACAGATGAAGTTGCCAATCTCATCGATAAATAGGGAACGGCACGGGTCACCCACGGGTCAAATGTGGGTGACCCGCACCCAACCCATGAGAAACCCGAACCCGTCAACCCATGGGTTTTTTCCCATGGGTCGACGGGTGTCGGGTGCGCACTGCACCCGCACGCGTGTGGCGCGTATGGCGCATACGGCACGTACGACGCGTATGGCGCGTACGACGCGTACGGCGCGTGCAGCGCGTACGACGCATACGACGCATACGGCGCGTACGACGCGTACGACGCGTACGGCGCGTGCGGCACGTGCGGCACGTACGGCACTTTTGTCGCGTTCGGGGCGTCGCGTTCGTGTCGGCGCGTGCGCGTACGCGTAAGTTGCCTTCGTGTCGGAGTTGACGCCCCGGGTTGGGCCCGGGTCACGGGTGCTCGCGGCTTGACCCGCACCCACACCCAAGGACACCCGACCCGGTGACCCGTGCGGGTTGGCCTGGCCCGTGCATTTCCCTATCGATAAACACCAACGTCTCAATCTCAGCAACCCTGGATATGCAGCACTATATTTTTGAATTATATCAAAAGTGCCCAACACTTCTGGGTTTCTTACAAAGCCCAGACAACATGCAGGTGAATCTTCACCTAGAGCCAATGCATCCACCACGAGTCCACCACAACAGACTAATAATGGCATGTTGAATGCTTCTTTTACGGAGAACAAGGACATGGACTTCATCGATGTACACAAGCAGAAGTCATGATCAAAGCTCGCTCAATTACGAAGAGTCAAGATGGACGCATTACTTGGCCAGATGGCAGCAATATCCTTCATAATGGTGCAGAAACAATCCTCTCAGCAATTAACTGAGAACTAGCATTCAGGAGCCGTATTAAGGTCGATCGTCCAGCCTCTACAAATGTTATTTGAGAAGCTTCCCCTTTGGAACTTACATATCCAGCAGATGCAACGGACTATGAAGGATCAGATGATGAAGAAGATGAGAAAGTAGAAACCCTGGATCATGGACTAGTCTATGCACAAGAACTCTTTCCAGTTGTCAGGACAAAAGATACCAAGGACACCAAGAAGGACCAGCCAAAGACATCCAAGTTGAGATAATCCATGGATTCTTGTTGTTGATCTGTCCAAATATAGGGAATGTCTTTTCTGAGAAGTTGGTTAAGTGGTCGCGCAACTTTGGAATAATTTTCAATCCATATATGCATCGTGCCAGCTAATCCAAGAAATCCTCTGAGTTGTGATACATTCTGAGGGATAGGCCATTTGAGAATCTTTGAAATTCGAGAGTTATCTGGGAGTCATCCTTCATAATTGACTCTTTGACTAACAATGGTGATTTGTGGTCAGGCAACTTGTGATTTTCTTGGTGAAATTGTTGCACCTGCATGAGCGAGACGATGTAAAACTCGGCTGACTACAACGGCATGTTCCCAAACAAATCTTCATATGCCAGGATTTTCTGGAATTGTTTCATATGACCCATCTGGCTTTTCATATTGAGTGAGAGGTCCTTTGATTCCAATATCATCCATCATGACATTGGCATTGTGGGGAATTTCATGTTGGAGGATGAATGTGGTACAATTCTGGAATTTGGCAACTGCATTGGTGTAACCCATTGGCAGTGAGCAATAACAAAAAAGTCCTAGAGGTGTTTGGAATGATGTAAGATCTCGACTTTTGGGATGAATAATGCAAGCGTCGTATCCCCATAAAAGATCAAAGCCTGAATCAATGGAATGTGCTGCAAATGGTTCCACAAAGGGATTGAGACTTGGAGGAATTCCAGCATCTTTGATTGAATAACTGTTTAAAGTTCGAAGGTCAATAACAATTCTGAGTGTGGCATTGACTCAAGGGACACAAAATATAGATGAGCAATACAAAGCTTGACTTGGTTCAAAGACTCCTGTGTTGATTTTTGTCTGAATAAGTTTGCACACTTCATCGATATGAGCTGGGGGAATAGGAATCTGAGGATCTTGCCAAGGAACATGTTTGATGACTGGAATAATATAGTCAGAGAAGTAGTCATGACTGAGGGTTCCTCGTTCTGAATCTGCAAAGGCTAAAATATTCGGGTTGTTTCTGAACACCATGATAAATAATTTTTCTTCTTCAGCTGATAGAAATCCATCTTCATTGATCTTGAGAATCTTGAGTCGATCATGGGTAATCTTTTCTGTTGGTACAAATTCTGGGGGATTTGGAGATAGAGGTTGAAGGGATAAAAGTGGATCTTCAGGAAAGTGATGAATAACATGAGCATCTTCTGGAAATGTAGCTGGGATTGGGAGAATTCTTTGATTTACTAGTCTGTAACATCTTCTGTTGGTAAAGGAATAAGGGGTATTTTCGACTTGAGGGTCAGCTGAAGGTGGAGAGAATTGTTTAATGATTAAAGAGTGATGTATAGGGGTATCAGTTGTTAGTTTAGTGTCATCCCAGACGGTCTGTTGATCTGCTAAGTCCTGTGTTTCTCCTGGTCTTCTTCTTCCATGTTGAGCATCATGTTGGCTATCATCATATAGGGAGATGGAGGGCCTTTTCCTAAAAAATGAGCTGAATTGAAGAAGTCTTCTGCATGTCGAGCTGGAACTACACATGTTTCCCAAGTGATGTCTCTATGAAGGTTGCGATGACAGAGCCAAGTGCCTGTTTCTCTTTCATCAATAGAAATTTGGTTTATTCTTTGCCAGGCTCTTCCTAGAAGGAGGGAGAAGGGAACTCTACTTCCTACCCATAGATCTGTAGTGGTGATGAGGTTTCCTGCTTTGAGACTGATATTGTGGCATTTTCCTCACATAATTGTATCATGTTGTCCTGTATCGTGCATGTATGTTGTAAGACTTGTGTTGATAGGGAGTTGAGCTTTGATACAGGTTTGTCGATTGATAATGTCAAGTTCTGAACCACAATCGATGAGTGTGTCTACTGTATAATCATTGTCAAAGGTCATCCTAAGTGAAATAAACGAGCATCATTAGGATCATAGAGTGTTGCACATCCAATGCCGTTGACTTGTGGTTTGGATGAAATACGAGTGACTCAAAGGTATTCTTGCATCTGTTTTGCCATTGCGGGGGATGATCCTAGGATTTGCTGAAGAGAGATCGTGATAGGTGTTCCACATATTTTCTTAAAAAGATATTGGGAGTTGAAGTCTTTTTGACACTGAAAATGAGGTCTAGGTTGTGCAGGAGCTGGTTGAGATGGTTGTGACAGGATCTGAGGCATAGATGTGATTGGTTTAGGAAGTTTGGCTATCTTTGGTGCTTTGTCTTCTCTCTGAGTCGAAGGTTGTTTTCGCTTTATCTTCTTTGAAGCTGGTTCCAAAGTAGCATCTTCCATAATGGTGTCTTCAATGATTTTGTCGTCGTCACTGTCCATGTTATAGGTTTTTATTACAACTTCTCCTGGATAAAACTGTGGTGGAGGGAGCATTGCTGCTATCAGATCTTGTTTGGCTTCTTTCTTCTTGTATTTGTTGGGAGGTGTTGTGGATCAACGAGGGGGAAATACGCCTTCAAATGTCCTGCGCGTCGGTTATCAAAGTATTGAGTCTCGGTCGGGGATGGACTCGGAGGTGGTGTCTCGGACGCGACGGGATCGGAAGTGGACAGTGGACTCTGGGTCGGATTTGTCGGGAACGGAGATTACGGAAACGGTCCTTCGTCCTTTCGGTCGGAAAGGTCTCGGAATAGGGAGGGGCGGTTGTGGGGGTTGTTGAAGGTATGGGCTATAAACAGTATCCCCCCACTAGGACCGAGCCCTCGAGGTCCTATGCTTGTCTTGCCGTGACTAGGGCGGAAAGGGACGTGGTGTCACGACCATGCATCGTGCTTTGACTTACTCGGTAGTACCGACCAACCGACCCCCATTCACATCACTCCACGGCATACGGTTTCGGTTTGGTACACCCGGTTTATCACCCGGTTCATTTCCCTCCTCCCCAACCCCTATTCTTTGTCAATCCGATGCTCTCTTCTTTTCCCCCTCACTCGTTTACCCACGGGACGTTCACTACTCTCTGCCACTCACTCACGTCCCTATTGTTTTATTCTCGGCCATTTCTCATTGTTCTATTTTCTTTCCCACATTCCCACCGCTTATTCTATTATCTTACCCTCTTATTATTCTATTCTAATCGTTGTGGATTATGCCTCCACATGGTCTTCATACCTTATTCTTTTTTCCATGTCTTATGCCACCCTTATTCCACATTCCGCCCCCCAGCCTATATAAAGTAGTTGATACGTGTACATAGTTCCTCAGTCTGAGTATCAACTTGGCTTACGCCTCCCTACTCTCCTCCTTCTGTTCAGAAGTCCTCACTCAGGCCGACATCCTCGGCATTCGCCTGAGTATCCGTTCTCGTACAAGTTAGTGGCACGCACAGGAGGCAGGGCGCAACGCACGAGTACGTTGAAGCCAAGCCACCCTGACCGGCCTGCAGGACTTCGCCGGTTCCGACAGTACCTTCGGTAGTACCGGGTCCTGACACGTGGGAATGTTGTTTAGGTGTTTGTATGTAATGGGCGTTTTCCGAGCGTCTGCTTGGTTCTCCGTATATATATTTTTCCTTCATCGTTGTTTTTCCCCTTCTTTGACTGCCTCCCTCATGTCGGACTTCTCGCAGGATGTCGGAGAGGATGTAACGGAGGAGATGCGTGTCCTGAAGGCTCGATACGAGAAGGAAGTCAGTCTCCTGGAGGCGAAGCGGTCCCAGCAGATTGAGGCCGCTCGGCAAGCTGAAGCGAAACAAAAGGCTGAGCTGCAGCGGTTGGTGGAGGAGAAGCGGCTGAAGGAGGTGGAGGACCAGCGGTTGAAGGAGGTGGAGGACCAGCGGTTGAAGGAGGTGGAGGAGCAGCGGCAGAAGGATGAGGAAGAAAAGGCTCGTGCCGTAGAGCAAGAGGCCTTGCGACTGGAGTGCGTTCTTTCTCCTGCACCGGAAAACAAGAGTTCGGAGGAGGACCAGAATGAGCCGGATTTGGGGGAATCCGAGGATTCTGTGTCGGACCATTCTTCGTCCGTGGGTCGGGAAAACGTCCCGTCACCGTCCAGGGGGCGTTCCGGAGGTGAACGTTGTTCGGTGCCCGTGATCGGGTCCGGTTCCGCTGCGTTGAACGCTGATCGGAAACGTCGGGAGCGCAAGGAGGAGGGGGTTCGTGTCTCCGCGGCGCAGAAGGACTTTGAAAATCAACTGGTCCGTAAGGCGCAGGAGGTTGGAAGGGAGGTGGGTCTCAGACCCATAGAGTCTAGTCGTCGGGCATTGACTCAGTATCGCCCTGACTTGTATCAGACCGTTGTTCCGGAGCACCTTCCAAACCTGAGGACGGGGGCCTGCGATGGGTGTCGCAAGCGAAATAAGCCGTGCGAGTGGACGACGTCGGCGAAGACCTGTATCCCTTGCCGGGCCAGTCGGGTGTGGTGTGAGGTGGACGGAGTGCCGGTCGTGCAAGGGGCAGTTATGAAGAAGCGGGGGCGGGAGGACGAGGATGTTCCTGAGGCGTCTTCCTCTAAGAAGCCCAGGGTGGAGGTGGTGATTGCCCCTCTTCCGAAGGTTGGCTGTGCGGAGATTGTGGCCGTCCTGGGATTAATCCAGGTGGCCTTGGTTGGTATGGACGCCCGTCTTCAAGCCCTGGGAGCGGATGTGAAGAGGTTGTCCGAGGCTTCCGAGATGCGGAACGCCATCTTCACCGACGATCGGGACCGTCCGAAGTGGAACTGTCGGTGCAGTGGTGTTGCTCCGGCGGCGGGGAGTCGGGAGGAGTCGGATCTGGGCATGGTGGAAGTGATGCCCAAGGCGGGGTGGTCAGTCAATCCGGTCGACTCGGTGTCGGGGTCGGGTGAGGAGGGGAAGGGCAAGGGGGTGGACTTGTTCCGGCAGGATGATCCCTCCGACCCGGACATTAATCATCCTTTGTTTTATGGTGAATAGTTAGGTGTTTGAATTTGATAATGGTCGTGGTCGGGATCGTGGTGGTCTTGGTTATAGTGTCGTGATGTTGCTAGGACAGGCTTGGGAAGAACTCGGGGGTGTCCTGCAAAATGCGAGTTTGGTGGAAAATGTCAATGTTTTCAATTGTTATGTTATCAACAAGGTTCTAGGCTAAGCAAAAGATCTACGCGTGGTACCGCCTGTCTAAGGGGTGGTACGGTTTTTGGGGGTCACGATTTCCTGAGTGGAAATATCTCGGGGTCAGATTGGAGCGCTGCGGCTCGGGTACCAAGAGTCAGTTTGGACGTAGGCTAAACAATGTAGTACTCAATGCCCTATCGATCGTTGGATCGCGGTGGGTGAGCGTGTGGTGTCCGGTAACTAAAATCTTTGTCGGGTTTTCAGAGGGTCAGGGTCGAAATTTATTGACGGGGTCACGGTTTTTTCAGGAACTGAAGGGAGTGGATGCGTTGTTTATTGTTCCATGGGTGCTGTCGATTTTTCAATGCGAACGATTGGCGCTGGAGTCAGGGGCCTATGTCTACTCTTCGGGTTCCGAGGCATCT
>QLPG01004766.1:0-19531 GCA_003314385.1 Gomphus sp. MG54
TGGAAGGTTGAGGATCCAAGTAGCGGGGAGTGAAATTTGTGTCGTTACTTGCCTGATATCACCCTCGTATTGCCTGATATCACCCTCGTATTGCCTGATATCACCCTCGTATTGCCTGATATCACCCTCGTATTGCTTGATATCACTCTCGTAAACAACTCGGTTATCAATTGGGATGATGAAGACCGAAAATGCCATTTTCAAAAAGAGTTTGAAGCAGAGACATTGTGCTGTCTTTCTCTTCCTGGACAGGTCATGGATATTTTGTGAACAACCGTCTGTGTGCCTCCCCTTCAAAATATGGTGTCCACGGAACCGTTGATGCCGAGGACTCCTTGAAGTGTGGAGTTCGCAGAAGTGTCTGGGTCGCAGTGGGCACAGAGAATCCTGGAACACCAAAAAATAATGGTAGATAATTAGTCGGTGATGGCTATTATGTGTTACAATATCCACCAAATACCGACGTTTGGTAGATGTTCAACTAGTATGAGGATTAACTCTTGTAGTGTAGACTTCAGATATGCTGAACAAAGACTCGCCCTTTCTTTTTCTGGTTTGCAGATCTATGTTCAATCCAATGAAAGGAGAATGAAATTCCTGACCGCCTGGTGTCAAAGCTCATCCTCAGGGTTTCACCTTTCGTCAACACCTCGATTTATCACATTGTGGATGGAGCCATAGATATCATCTTTCCCACTCAGCATGCGCCTCTCTGCGTCCCTCCCATCCATCACAGAATCCTATTGGGCTTGTGTTTCCCGTTCACCTGTATACATTGTCATGTCATTTGAACGTACAATCAATATGTTCAACGCAGCTACTATGATCTCACTGGCGGTCGATGAAGTGGCTGGAATCAGTAATCACTAGTGTACAGAGAGTGCCCATTCACCTAGGGGTCGATGAAGACGCGCAATTTCACCCCCCGCTTTATATAACGACGGGGGCAGAATAGGAAATAGAATACCGTAACATTGACAACGGACACTGGACGGACACTCGAGCCTGATGACTATCACCCCCTGTGACACCATTCCTGTTCAATCCTCGGACTCAATATTAATTTCGAGTTGGTAAGACAATTTTAAGAACTGGTGATAATCAGAAAGACCTCATTAATGGTAAAACTGGACGAGCACAAAAAAAAGGTTGTTCTCCCTCTGCGAATAAAGCTCTTTTTCGTTACTTCGACACATGTTCCAACTGATTTGAACGACTTGAATGATGAAATAATGAAGGTGTGGACCTCACAAAGGCTTGGGCACCATACTGAGTGCCAATCCTGGTTACTCACGAGGGAAGTCGCATAGGGTTTACATTCTTCTACATTGTTGAACTTTCCTTCAATACCGCGGTGTCACGTACTGAGGCAACAGTTCCAGAAGGTTTCCAGTTCTAGAATTGAAGATTTTGTTGGTTGTGCTGCTATGGAAAATCAGCGTTCCCTCCAAAGCAGATAAAGGAATAAGAATGTATAAATAGTAAGGGTACTTAAATAGAACACCCCACTCTTCGAGTCTCACCAGCGGGAAGGATCGTGCCATAGAGAGACTGTGTGTATGTGTGTCCAAAACTATATAGCACTCTGGAGATGGCCAACCAGTTTCAAATATAAATTCGATAATCAACAACATCCGATAAGATTTGAATATACAATTGCCATGTATGCTACCCCCCTCCAATGTGACGCACGCTGTTCATAGTCTTATGCCAAGAAACGTGTGGGTAACTTTGGAGGGGGTGGGGTAGGAAGGGCGTGTTTCATAAGTTCAGGAAAAAAAACGACTCAAAGCGGCTGGACTGGGGTCTCCCAGTGTCCATGGGATCCAGTGTAAAGCACCCAATGCCAAAGACCCGGTGTTAAAAGGCAACGCCATAGGACGCAGCGCGCAGCGCCAATTTTCGTCCCAACACTCCCCAACGTGAACCAGGAAGGCTAGAACAACTCGAACACTCCTACCTAATGCACGCCAGTAGGAAAAAATAAAAGTCCAGATGCCCACCCCGCTTCCATAGCACCCATCAAATATCACACACACACGAACCCGTAGACTCATGTGACTCCTCAAGCATCACCGTGAAAACACCCCCTTACAACTCGTATGACTCCTCAAGCATCACTGTGAAGACACCCCCTTACAATTTGCAGAGTAAACACATACATGAGGTTATAACCAGAGAAATCACCCAAAAGCGAAATATCGGGAACGAAATGCACATCCAATGGGGGTGTGTGAACTCAATTTTTTTAAAAACAATTTTCGGTTCCACCTAAGTTCCCGCGGTCAAAATTCTGTCTTCGAATATTGATGAGGCGGGATGGGTTGTTAACATGGACATAAGTCAGAAAAGTTGATTGCCAAAAGCAGTTACAGTTACAGTTGCAATTCTAATTTCAGAAGCAGCAGAAGAAGCAGAAGCTGCATTGATGGTAGTTGTGAGCTTCGAAATGACTAATTCACAGATCCAGTGGGAAGATTGTTGTTGAGGGGCAAAGCATGGTCGGTATGTGTTTGAAGTTAAGCGACTTGGAACCTGACATCGAACTAGTTGAGGACTCGAGTGGGGATTGAATATGATGTAGACGTTCAAAGCACATCGGTTGTATGTTCTTGATCTTTGAGGGGTACACTGAAAATGGTTTATTCGGATGGTCCGAGGCACGAGCGCACCACTTGAATAGACCTAAGAAAAAGCAAATTTGCGGATACACCCCCAGGCCCCGGGCGGGAAGCTGGAAAGCTGGAAGGTGCAGAGGCCATTTTTCGTGACCACCTTCAAAAAAAAAACCCAGGTACAAGCATTGTATCAATTGAAACAAACAATAAATAAATCACAAGTAAAAGGGCGAAGTGTTGAGGAATGGAGATCGACATTAAAATTGTTCAGGAAGGTGGAAAGCAACCAAGAAGAGCAAAGAAAAAACAACACTCTGAACGACACACTTTGTTTTTGTTTATCGATACATCTGCGAAAAAATCAACTGCAAGGAGACAAAGGCAGGAAAACAAGGCGAAAAAGAAAATTTTAAGAGACTGAAAGATGACGACGGTGACGTCGACGGTAAGGTGAACGAAGGCGAGGGAGACTGACGTGCTGGACTGAGGTTTGCGTCAGAGGGGAGACTCGCAGAGCAGCCATGATATCATCGATCAGTCAATCTTGAGGCCACTGCGGGTGGTCCTCTCGGGGAGGACCTCGGGCTTATCCAAAAGGATAAGGTTTTTGGGGGCCAGGTCGTCTTCCACCCAGCCCTTCCAACCTTTGCGAAGGGCTATGTTCTTGCGCATGCCTTTTTTCCTGGCTGACGGCTGCGGCGCCTTGGGGAACTATGAGCAGAGGAATGTGCGGGTAGAGAGGACAGCACATACCTTTGCAACCTTGACGGCAGGAAGGAGAGGAGGGGACTGCTGAAAGACGGACGCAGTGGGTTTTCTGGCGAAAACGGTTTAGTGACACCATGAGACAGAGAGCATACAGACTCACTCTGGGAAAGAGTGAGTGACTGGGGGAAGCTCAGGCGGCTCGGACACGGACGTGAGGGAGAAAGAGGGGGTAAGGGATGGGGAAATAGAATAAAGATTGCGCGAGTGATCGTCGTGCGCGGGGGCGTCCGAGAGGCGCGGTTTCTTGCTGCGCGGCATCCCGGCGGTGGGGGAGGAGGGCTGAGTATTATCGGGGTGGATGCGAGCGGAACGCTTGCGCTTGAGCGTCCGGGCGTCGGACGCATTGGAGGACCGGGCCTCCCTAATGCCGGAGGCATTGGGGCGGACTGTGAGTGGGTCCACCGGCCCGGTGTCTAAGTGTCCGCGCGTCGAAGAAGGGGGCGGCAGAGGGAGGGACTCGCTGGACTTTCCATCGGACATGAAGGTGTCCTCGTTCTCCCTGTCCCCGGCAAGGGCTTGCTTCGTGTTCTTGGAATTGCCAGAGGACACGGAATTGTCGGCTGCCTGACTCAGGGGCAGGAGCTTGCGCTGTTTTTTCACCGCGGACATCCTGCCCTTCTTCGTACCGGGGCGACGTGCGTCGGGAGGCGCGATGGCGGCGACGTCGGAGGGAAAGGGAAGAGCGGGGATGGGAGTTGATTGATTTATGCTCGGGTCGCGCCTACTCATGTCGTAGGCGGTAGCAAAGATGGGAACTGGGTCGAAGGAGCCAGCCATGATATTCGTGGCTGTGCGGCGTCTCCGCTGGCGGGGAACACCAGCATGGAGAGCAGGTATATCAGTGAAGAGAGGAATAAAGTATGCCATTGGTCGTGTGGATGGGTGTTCGTCTGTCAGTGGATGGCGGTGGGTGGTGGAAGAACTGGGGCAACCTTGGCGCGAGGCCGACCCTGGCGGCTAAACAAGTACAAACAGGACACCAAAAATTGTTCGCACTCCCACGGTTTACAAACCTCGGATATCAAAGTTTGCCTTCTGATGCTGGTAGTTGGCGTTTTGTGACGGGTCCCAACTCTTCTCTCCCTGCTCGCATTATTATTGTGTCTGGGAACGAGATCACTATAGTCCTTACACCGGTTTGCAGTAAGGCGAACGCATATTTTGTATCCGTTCGTGCGGGCGAAAAGAAAACTGCTAGTACTCAGTCATTTCGCGGCCATTTAGTTCGAAAATCAATACATAACTTATTTAACACCATATAAAGCACCCTGTAACAAAAGAAATCATGTAAAATTTCCACAAGAAAATTCAACTCGGGTTGTTCAGGGCCAATTGCCTGAAAAACAAGTTTTCTTTGGTAATTTTACACATTTATTTTTGGTACAGGACCCTTCATATTGGAAAGAATAAGTTGTGTATTGATTTTCAAACTAAATGGCTCAAAAATGGCCGAGTACTAGCAGTTACCTTTCGCCCGCAGGAACGGATCCCAAATATGCGTGTTCCTTACGTACTGTAAACCGGTATCGAATCAAGTGAGCTGCTTAATGAGCGCATGTTGTCCTGCCTTGTCAAAGAGGCGACTTGCAATCCAGTACGTAATTGAATTGAAGGCTTGTCCACGTACGCTTGTGCAGAGTTCTTGCTACTGTACACGTTAAGAATGCACCTCCAGTGGGGTCCCTCAGATGTGCAGATGCGAACGAATCGTAAACAACATGGAAGTTGTCTGCATAGTAGCTCATCGGGGTGTACAGATAGATCTCTTCCTTGTGCAAGCGGGACAGGTTCTAAGGAGATGTCCACATAACTTCCATGGCACAAGTACACATGTAGGCAGTGGATGGCGGCACATCATGAAATTGGAGGAGAATCATAGCAACCTCAACAAAGCCTGTGGAACAACTAGTTTCGAGAAACAGAGTGCTAAGGTCATAACCGGAGACAGGGTGTCAATGGTGTATCCAGTAGGTCCTCAGTTGTGCGAGGGCCGGATGTAAAATGGAAACAAGGAGCCGATTTGCTGGTTGGGGTTTGCAGGACATCAATATCTTGGCGCAAAGTACCCGGTCTTCATCATGGCAGATCCTATCGAGCTTTGTCATCAGCATCTTGGACCCGATGGACCCCTCGTTCAGGCGACTCTTCTTCCATTTAATAATGTGCTCGTGCTCGAAATGTTAACATTCCTTGCCAACTTGAACATGTCTTTTTTGGACTTGTCAAAGGAGATCATTAAGTCAAAAGAGGACAAATTCAAGTTCCCAAGAAATGTTAACACGAGCGCATTATTAAATTGAAGAACAGTCGCCTGAATGAGTTGTCCATCGTGCTTTGAACCACATCGAGCCCCCTGTGCTGCACAGAGATTACCACACGGACTGGCATGGGCCAAGCCTGTTGTACCGAGGACCGAGATGCCGATGACAAAGCTTGATAGGATCTGCCATTACAGGTATTTCGCGCCAAGACATTGATGCCCTACAAACCCCATCTAGCAAATCGGCTCGTTTTTTCTATTTTACATCCGGCCCTCGTACAACTGTGGGACAACCCTACGAGATACACCATCGACATTCTGTCTCAGGTTATAACTTAGCACTCTGCTTCTCAAAACTAGTCATGCCACAGGCTTTGTTGAGGTTGAGGTCATCTTTCTTCTTCAATTTCATGATGTGCCACCATCCACTCCTCACACATACTTGTGCCATGGATGCTATGTGAACATATCACTTGGACCCGTGCCGCTCTAACAAAGAAGAGAGCCATCTGTACACCCAGACGAGCTACTGTCCAGACAACTTCCATGTTGTTCACAATTCGTTCACATTTGCACATCTCAGGGACCCCACTGGAGGTGCATTCTCAACGTGTACAGTAGCATGAACTCTGAAAAAGCGTACGTTGACAGGCCTTTGTTATAATTACCTACTGGATTGCAAGTCGCCTCTTTGAGAAGGCTGGACACCATGCGCTCGTTAAGCAGCTGCTTGGAGGATACGCACCCATGCACATGGTGGCTGCTATAAGGCATGAGGCCGAGGTTGTCGTGAAAATGTTCATGAGTAATCAGTGCCAACAGCAGCATAACTAGTACCAGCACTATCGGTACCAACATCAATTACATCAATTGTTGCGTGATTACACTCGCAGACGCTGCACTAACGTGCGTTATGTTGCCTAGGTACAACAGCGAGCTTCCAGCAATCCAATCCAAAATACCTATACCATTTTGTTTTTAGCTTGTTCATTATGAAATGTGTGTCGACTCTGACACTCAGTGACAATGTTTCTCCTCCCTCCAGCTCTCTAACAGCTTCCTGCATGATTACCTGCTTCCTGAGCCACGCTCGTTGCACTCGTTCTTCACATCGAAGTCTAGGGTGCTGAAAATATTCTACCCTGACGACACCAAATCGTTTTTGAGCCATCCTCTCAATTTCACACCTACCCCTCAGTAAGATGTACTAAAAGGAAATTGATATATTGAGGTAAAAACATCATTCAAGATATTAAATGCCCAGTACACTCCAAGATATCTAAGACGAATCCCCCATGAAAAATACATGCATTATTTTGCAACAAACCCCATCGACACCATAAAAATATGTCAATGCTGGGTCTATAGCTATATGAGCATATACAAATGCTTGCAGATGTTCTCCACCTGTGTCCACACATGCTCCACAGATGACATACTGAACTCCTTCACATCAGTTTCATTGTTTTCCCTATTCCTCTCTAAAACAACCTCACTGTTGGAGCTAAGATGTGTAAGCACTGAATGCAGTAAGGAATGGATGTCCCGGTCATGTGTGACTGGGACTGTATATATATTGAATCACTAGAAAGCAGCCCCTCAGTGAACCGCCCATTCACTGAGTCCTTCTGTATCTAGCTACTGTGCATAACCACTACAGGTTATGGGCCCCGCAGAGCCCACTATGTCAACCCCCACCTCTAAGTTGTTCGTCATCTGGAAGCTGGCAAGGGACAGCACAAACTGGGTCACTTGGAAGAGTCAAACATTAGCCACCCTGTCTGTGACTCGTGGTGCCAAACGTCACCTGGATGGGACCGCCAGAATCCCTCCTCCGATTCCCACCTACCCCAGGGGACATATGCTAACGGTTAAGCAGGAAGAGAACCTGGATGACTTGGAAAAATGCTGGGATGATTACAATCAGCGGGAGGCCACAATCATGGCCCAGATATTTACCATGGTCCCTGACAGTCTCCTCATTGAGATCCGCAACCTCACTGCAGCAAAAAGGCATGGGAAGTCACAGGGATGCAAGGGCACCTCCAATACCACAAAAACTGACACGGAATGTTGGAACTGTGGGAAAAAGGGGCATAAGACACTGGACTGCCGCTCTAAATCCAAAAGGAAAGACAAAAAGGATGAAGACATGAAGGGAACCAGTTCAGCAAATGTGATAGCAGAAGGAAAAGATTTTGCCTTCACAATGATGTTTGCTGGGACCATGCTTGTGCTAGGAATGAGTGCACTGATGGGACGGGAAGTCAATGTCTATGACTCGGGCATGTCAGGGCATATGTCGCCAGACAGACACCAGTTCATTGCGTTCAAGGAAATTGCACCGCATGCAATGAATGCTACAGATAAGACTGTATTCTAAGCTACTGGAATAGGGAATTTGAGAATTGGTATTCCCAATAGGAAAATGACGACACATGTTACATTGAAGGACATGCTGTACTGCCTGGACCTGGCATTCATGCTTATATCATTGACACATTGTGACACCGCCAGTTACTCAGTCCTGTTGAAGGACTGATAGTGTTTGAATCAAGACATGAAAGGGGCCTTGCTGGGGAAAGTCGCCCTCTCAAATGGGCTCTACAAGGTATAGCATAAATCTGTGACAGCACCAGCAAACATAGTGCAAAAATGACTCACTGCAGACAAGTTACATAGGCATATGGGCCACATATCCTCACACACTTCCCAGAAGCTCATCCAGAATGGTATCATAACCAGCCTCGACCTTGATATGTCGAGCGAGTCAAGCTTTTGCAAGGCATGCACAGAAACAAAACCTACGTGCAAGCCTGTCACACAGGTGTGGGAGGGACCACGAGCCTCCACCTTTGGTGAAAAGGTCCACTTGGACATCTGGGGGCCGGCAAACCCTCAGAGCTATGATAGAAAGGAGTACTTTGTTAGCTTCACCGATGACCACAACAGGTAGACTTACCTCATTCTGATGGCAAGGAAAGGGGAAGCTTTTGACTGCTATAAGTAGTATGAGGCATGGGTCAAAACCCAGAATGGCACAAAGCTAAAGGGCCTGAAAACTGACTGTGGGGGTGAATACCTCTCCCAGGAATTCATGGTGTACCTCAAATTGAAAGGAACCATATGGAGTCTTACCATACATGACATGCCACAAGAAAAAGGTGTGTTGGAGCACCTAAATAGAATGCTATTGGAGCACACACAGGCTATGCTTCTGATGGCTGGCCTACCAAAGTTCCTGTGGACCGAGTCAGTCCAACACATGGTATGGCTCAAAAACAGAACCTATATATGTGCGCTTGACGGCAAAATGCCATACAAGCTTGTACATGGCATGAAGCCTGACCTAACCTACCTACCTGAGTGGGGCACAAAGGTATTTGTGCTGAAGGAGCATGCCAGCAAGCTTGACTCTGAGGCAGATGAGGGGAGATGGATGAGGTACAGCGATGAGAGTAAGGGCCATAGGGTTTACTGGCCTGGAAAATGCCGTGTCACCATTGAACGCAACTTGACATTTGACATGCCAGTCCTGGTCACACCTGCTGATACACCAACTACTGAGGGGGGTGTTAAAAACTAGACAAAAGGTAATTCAGTCTTCGATGTGAAAGACTCATTTTATAATCAAGATTATCTACCTAGACAAAAGGTAACTATGTAAAGAGCAATGCATCAACAAAAATGGAGGCTAGGGTTCAGATAAGGAATACTCACTTCAGTCTTCAATGTGAAAGACTGAAGCAAGATAGAACAAAGGCATTGTACTTATATACCCCCTGAGTCAAAATTAGAATGAAACTCCAAATGAATCCATTCCCACACCATGAACAATATTGTCCCACAACAACCCACAGATGTTCGGTCTGCGAGACAAGAAAATAAAACATACTAATCTTAACAGGGGGGTCTATCACCCATGGCAGTAGAAGCATCGGCAGCACTCCTCACAGCCACTGCAACAGCAACAAAGGTGTCGGTGGCAGCACCCATCATGGCCAAGGACCTCCCCCACTACCACCAGACCCACCAATAGTGTTATATCCATGATATAACTCTGACATCTCGGACATCCGACATAGGGCACTACGGAAGAATCTCCCTCCAAACCAAGTCTGAACCAGTCCGAACCCACCTGGTCACCTCTGAGTCCGACCAACAACTATCACCTCGGACCTCAGACAACCTTCCTTTCTCATCGAACAATAGTCTTATTGTAACACCAGTTGTAGATCTTCTTGTACTTTGTTTTCATTTGTCTTATTGTTCTCTTGACTATTCCTAATTAGTTACAATAAGGATTGCATGTATGTATACCTCCAGACTTCTGTACTATACCTTAGTTCAAATATCAACTTAGTATTCCCACTCACTCTTGAACTCCAAAAACTTATCTTCTCCAAACCTCCAAAATAAAGGACTGACGATCGAGGAGGGTGCAACATCAAAGTTGAAGCCAAGTCCTTACGACTCTGAATGCATGACTCGGACCAACTTATGTCAGCTCAGACCTGATGCAAAATCAGACTCTAACAGTATATTCAAACTCACACTCCTGATCATCTATGAGACGCAGCAAACGAATCAGAGCCATTCAAACACTTACAGAAGCTTCAGTACACCATGCATCCCTGACCCCAAACTTACCTGCCGCAGAACCTGATGTCCGTATGCCACCGAGTCCTTCCACCAGCCCCAAATCCACCATCCAAACACCCATCAAACCCCTTTCTAGAACCTCAAATGCCACCCTCGGACGATGCTCCTGGTGAAGCCAACTTGGCGGAAGCCATCACCATGTTAGCCAAATACCTGTCTGGCTCAAAGAAATCATCAGCTCAGACCAAGATTCGAGACCCCGACCCCTTCGATGGCTCCAACACCAAAAAATTACAACCGTTCCTGGTGCAGTGCACCTTGAATTTTCAAGACTGTCCTGACACCTTTGACTCTAACAGTGCCAAGGTAACCTATATACTATCGTACCTAACTGGCACTGCCTTGGACTACTTTGAACCCAGTCTCTCCTCCGAAGAAGACCCTTACTGGCTCTACAATTATCAGGAATTTGTCTCCAAACTCAAAGCCAACTTCGGCCCCTACGATCCAGAAGGAGAGGCTGAAGCTGACCTCAAAGCCCTCCGAATATGCAACAACCAACGCATCACAAAGTACATGGTGGAATTCAACAGGCTCGCCGTTTGCGTTCAGTGGGGAGACTCCACACTCCATGGCCAATACTACAACGGCCTACCCAATAGGATCAAAGATGAAATCACCTGCATAGGAAAGCCCAACTCCCTACTACAACTACAACAACTGTCTCAGTCGATCGACTCCTGTTACTGGGAAAGGTGCTCCGAAATGTCTTGGGAAGCCTCCACCTCCAAAGCCCCTGAATGTCCGAATGACAGAAACAGGGCACCAACTGCTCCAATTGCAAGTACGAGCACCAGACCTCCAAACCCCAGCCAGACCCCGAATAAGACAACTTCGGACATGAGCATGAAACCCAGCAAAGACGGCAAACTCACGCCTCAAGAACGACAATGCCGTTTCGAGCAAAACCTCTGCCTGTTCTCTGGAAGAACTGGTCATGTAGCAAAGGAATGTCCCAAGTCAACCTCTGCTGCCGCCAAAGGATGTGCAACTACTATCATAGAAAGCACAACTGAAGCAACGATCTCCGAAGTAGAAGATACCTTGGAGTCAAAAAATCTCTAAGCAGCCCTTCGACTCCAGCATCAGTTAGGGGCTGCACTGAACCCAATGATGCACCAATGGAGATGAGACTCAACGCATCTGCTTTTTCCAGTCCAAACTCCCTAACCATCCATCTCCACCTTGAAACCACCTATATTGATACTCTAATAGACTCAGGATCAACTCACTGCTTCCTGGACTCCAACTATGCTACAAAGCACCAACTCCAAACCTATGACATCACTCCAATTCTGCTACGACTCTTCGATGGCTCCTCCAACTCTGTGATTCGAAAAGCCATCGACCTCTGCATTTGCTTCCCAACAGGAGAGCAGCACACCATTACGTTCTACATAACTCCGTTGGATTCTAGTTGCTCGGCAGTCCTCGGACACAACTGGCTCACCTGCTACAATCCGTTGATTGACTGGGTATTGGGCAGTATATTGTTTGGCTCTCTGACCACAACTAATCTCCAGGTACCATCTGAGCCAGCAGCTATGACTCCATGCTTATCCAAAACTCCGTCCCCTCCAAAACCCCAGCTCATGGTGCCAAAGGTTGCTTTAGTCAACACAGCAGCTTTTGCCCGAATATCAAGAATGGAAGGTACACAAACCTTCCAGCTCTTTCTCTCCGACTGCCAAGACTCCAAAGAAGGCCTGATAGACCTGAGTAACATCCCAAGCAAGTACCATGAGTTCAAAGATGTTTTCAGCAAACTCGGGCCAACACCTTAGCCCCTCACCAACCATACGACCTCAAGATCGAACTGGAGGAAGGCACATCACCCCCATTTGGTCCAATCTATTCTCTCTCTGAAAATGAACTGAAGTCCCTCCGAGAGTTTTTAGATGAGAACATATCCACAGGATTTATACGACCCTCACACTCCTCTGGGGGCGCTCCAGTCCTCTTTTCCCGAAAGAAAGATGGATCACTACGCTTATGCATCGACTTTCATGGACTAAACAAGATAACGAAGAAGGATTGCTACCCACTTCCCCGAATCTCCGATCTCCTAGACAGTCCCCGAAAGGCCTGAATATTCACCAAGATAGATCTCCGACACGCATACCACCTGGTATGCATCCGAGAAGGTGACGAATGGAAGACCACCTTCCGCACACACTATGGATCTTTTGAATGGAGTGTGATGCCCTTTGGACTCACCAACTCCCCAGCAGCCTTCCAGTGATTCATGAACGACGTCTTCTCCAACCTCTTAGATCTGTCTGTACTAGTATATCTGGATGACATCCTGATCTACTCTGACAATTTAGAAGAACATAGAAATCACATCAAAGAAGTGCTCCGATGCCTCCGAGAAAATCACTTATATGCCTGGGCAGATAAGTGCTTCTTCCACACCAACACCATGGAGTACCTTGGATTCGCAAATTTCTACCGACACTTCATCTTCAACTACTCCGACATCACAGTGCCGCTAACTCATCTGACACGAAAAGATACTCCATGGAATTTTACTGAGAATTGCAGAACATCCTTTGAGATGCTCAAGAAGGCATTCACTATGGCACCAATCCTACAACAGTGGATCCCCGGATCTCAACTCATTGTCGAGTCTGATGCCTCAGACTACACCCTTGCAGCAATTCTCTCCACCATATCGCCAACAGACAATGACATCCACCCAATAGCCTTCCACTCCCAAACCTTCACCCCTCTGGAATTGAACTATGACGTACACAACAAAGAACTACTGGCCATCTTTGAAGCCTTCAAGACCTGGAGACACTACCTAGAAGGATCAGCAGATCCGATCGACGTTGTCACCGACCACAAGAATTTAGAATATTTTTCAACAACCAAGTTACTCACCCATCGGCAGGTCCGATAGTCTGAATATCTCTCCCAGTTCAACATGGTAATCTGCTTCCAACCTGGTCACCTTGGTGCTAAACCCGATGCACTGACTAGATGATGGAACATCTACCCTAAAGAGGGAGGAAGCAACTATGCCAAGATCAATCCGCACAATATCTGACTAGTCTTTACAATGAAACAACTTGTATCATCACTCCAAGCCACCTCCTTGTACACTCTGGTAATGCGAGTGGCAATGATCATGGATGTAGAACAACTCCATAAAGACATCCAAACCTCACTCCGAGAAGACCCCACAACCTCATCCCAATTGGACAACCTCACCGATTGATGGACCATCTCCGAGGACGGACTCCTCCTCCTCAACAAAAGAATCTACGTCTCCAATCATGGAAACCTCCAACTCTGAGTTCTACAAGACAAACACAACCAATCTCAGGACACTTTGGCCAGAATCAGACATTAGAACTCATCCGAAGAGACTATGTCTGGCCTGAACTCTGAGATTTGTCAAGTACACGTACCGAGGACCCGATAACTCAGCAGCACCGACTAAAATACTCCATTAGCAACCAAGTACAAACCATTCAATAAGTTGGCCTCGGCTAGACGCACATATCGGTCACACCCCTCATTCCTACGCCCACTCCTCACTCCTCGGTCCACCTCACCTCGGCACTTCCTGCCCTTGTGTTATCTTCGGTCATGGCCTTGTTTTACAATCGGGCACTCCCTATTGTGCTAGGGCACGTCCTATTATTCTGTCCTTCATTGTTCTATTTCCACCTTACATCTCTTATTCTAATTTTACTCGTTGTGGACAATAACCACATGCGTTGCATACCTTGTTGTCCCACATTCCTTATTCCACATGTCGCTTCTTAACCTATATAAGTAGGACATGCATGTACATACTTCTCCATTCTGGGTATCAACTAGGCTTAGGCTCTTCTACCTTCTTCTCTTCTGTTAAGTCCTCGACTCAGGCCGGCATCTTCAGCATCCCCCTGAGTATCTGTCTGTCGCAAATACAGTGGCATGCATGGCAAGTAGGGCACAACGCACGAGCACGTTGAATCCAACGCCACTACTTTTGGCCTGCAGGACTTGGCCATAGTCTGCCTGACCTTTTGACAACACCCTTCGGCAGTACCGAAGTCTGTCAGTATCCGACTCCTGACAAGATTCCATTAAGTCCTATGTTAAATCTTGCACCACTTGTATGAGGTCTAAGCCATAGAGACATTGCCCTTATGGGCTACTCAAGCAATTACCAATCCCCGAACGACCTTGGAACTCCATCTCTATGGACTACATAGAGAAACTACCCACCTTGGACGGCTACGACACTATCCTTGTCGTCGTAGACTGCCTAACAAAGCAGTGCCTCTTCATCCCCACCGTCGACACAATCACCGCCCCAACCCTTGCCAGACTCTTCATCCTACATGTATTCTCAAAGCATGGAGTACCATCACATGTTACCTTGGACCGAGGATCTGAGTTCATCTCCTTGTTCTTCCAATCCCTCAGCAAAGCCTTGGACATGAAGCTTCACTTCATGTCAGGTTATCACCCCAAAGGGGACGGACAAACTGAATGCATGAATCAAACCCTTGAACAGTATCTCCGACTGTATTGCAACTACCAGCAAAACAACTGGTCCGAACTACTACCTATTGCCGAATTTGCATACAACAATGCCCCGAATGCAACAACGGGAATCTCTCCTTTCTATGCCAACAAGGGCTATCATCCGAACATCACCTTCCACCCCGAATATGACCTTGCTTCCTCTCAGGCACATGACTTTGTAGTTGACTTGGATGACCTGCACCAACAACTCCAAAAGACTATATCCAAAGCCCAAACCCGATACTCAACCTCCGCAGATCGTCGCCGAGCAGTTCCTCCAGACTTCTAAATTGGAGACAAAGTCTTCGTTGAGTTGGAGAACATCCGAACTATGAGACCCTCTAAAAAACTAGCAGAGAAGTTTCTAGGTCCCTTTGAAATCATCACACAAGTAGGAACCATCTCCTTCACCCTGCAACTCCCCCAGAGCATGAGGGGCATCCACCCCATCTTCCACATCTCCATGCTCGAACCATCAACTCCAAACACCTTCCCCAAACGCATACTCCCACCCCAACCCCCAGTCATTATTGATGGGGAACCTGAATACGAGATCTCCAAGATCCTCAACTCCAAGATTGATGGGAGAAGACACAGATGCCCGCTCCAGTACCTAGTCTTATGGTCTGGGTATGAAGGCACCAAAGACGAAAGGTCCTGGTTACCAGCCAACGAACTAGGCCACACCTCCGAAGTCATCTCTGACTTCCACTGAGCTTACCCCGACAAATCAGGCCCCTTGAAGACATCCTAGTCCTCCTCACTTTGGACTCAGTTGACTTAGGCCTTTCACTTGACTTGGGAAAATAGATCAATTAAATTTCTATCTACTCCGGTGAACCATGTGCATTGTCCTGGTCCGACCCATCATCCCTTGGACCCCCCTCATCCTCTTTCTCATCTCCCTTATCATCCCCTGTCTCCTTCTCCTTCCCCTTCCAGGTGTCCCTTGGAGCGCTTCCCTACTGGTCATCCATATTCTGAGACCAGTTGAACCACCAAGCCTGTTCAAGGATTCAGAGCTGGTTCATATGCTCCAAGGCATTTGCGATCCTCTTATTCTCATCTCTGAGGTCCTGGACCTCCTGCCTCAACTCCCACAGCTCTGAGGCAACCGCTTCTCAAGAAGCCCTCAACTTGCCCACCAACTCCTTCACAAGAGCAACCCAAGGGGCCTCCAACTCCTGAGGAAGCCCCTCAACCACCGCCTCCACCTTCCTCTTCTTCAACTTCGGAGCCACACCATCCTCCAAAGCACCTCTACCCCTCTTCCCTTTGTCCACTGTCCCATCTTCCTGATCCCCCTCCTTGCACCCCACCTTCCAATTGGCACATGCAAAACATGAAGACCCCTTCCCCAAAGAGGGCCATACACAGGGGTCCCCCCGATGGGAGCAGTGATTACAAATCTGACCAGGCTCCATTCTCCAACCTTCGGATGTGCCCTCAGACCGCTGTCGATACAAGTCCGGGTGCAGACTAATTAGCAACCTCTGACTTGAATCGAATGGTCTAAGACCCACCTCAGCACCGCCCAACTTCACTTCCTACATTAAGTTGTTTTCGTGGGCCTTCTGAGCCCAAGCAATGCCTCCCTTTTTTCTAGGGTGTTGATCCACTCCTTTACCTGCTCGGACATCCTCAAGCCCCCCTCCTGCAAGTCCAGAGACAGCCCCCGAGTTCCAACCCCCAAAGGACCCCCTTGCTCAGACGAGTCCTCCGTTATTGTGTAGAGCTCCGGAATAGTCGCAGGGCTTTTGACAACCTTCCTCTGAGGATTCTTTTTGGAACTCCCCTTCTTAGCCTCCCGTTGAAGCCTTTTGACTTCCTTTTCCTTCCGGAGTTTGTTGGCCTCCTTGGCAGCCTCCTCTTGGACCAGACAATCAGCCTCTTCCTTGGCCTTTCTCTTGGCCTCTCCAGCCTCCTCCTTGGCTTTCTGTTTCACCTCCTCCTTGGCCTTTCGTTTCACCTCCTCTTCGGCCTTTCGTTTGGCCTCCTCCTCTGCCTTCTGCTTGGCCTCCTCCTTGGCCTTCCGCTTCTCCTCGGCCTCCTCCTCAGCCTTCCTTTTCTTTTCAGCTCGGACCTTTTCGAGCTTCTCCAAGGTCGCTTGCATCCACTCTGAGGTCGCTCGCATCTGCTCCTCCAGAGTGGCTTTGTCGTCAGGGATGGGGGTGTTATGTAATGACATGGTTGGGCTACTACTATGGAAAAGGGGTCCCCCTTTATACCTTTTTTCGATGCCTAATCACATAATCTTCCCATGGTAACTTCCATTGTCATTAAGCACCAGGACCTCGAGGCTCGGTCCTAACAGGGGGGCACTGTTATATCCATGATATAACTCCAACATCTCAGACATCCGACATAGGGCACTATGAAGAATCTCCCTCCAAACCAAGTCCAAACCAGTCCAAACCCACCTGGTCACCTCCGAGTCCAACCAACAACGATCACCTCAGACCTTGGACAACCTTCCTTTCTCGTCGAACAATAGTCTTATTGTAACACTGTTGTAGATCTTCTTGTACTCCGTTTTCGTTTGTCTTATTGTTCTCTTGACTATTCCTAATTAGTTACAATAAGGATCACATGTATAAATACCTCCAGACTTCTGTACTATACCTTAGTTCGAATATCGACTTAGTATTCCCACTCACTCTTGAACTTGGAAAACTTATCTTCTCCAAACCTCCGAAATAAAGGACTGACGATCGAGGAGGGTACAACATCAAAGTTGAAGCCAAGTCCTTATGACTCCAAATGCACGACTCGGACCAACTTACATCAGCTCAGACCTGATGCAAACTCGGACTCTAATAAACAGGTCACACATGCATTGACCCACTTGAAGGTTTTGAGGACACAGATGTGGATACAGATCCACTTGGCAGGGGTCACCATATGCAGAAGCCATCTGCGTATGTGCACGGGATCGCTGATGGCACTGGCACTAGCACCAGTCATGCAAATGCCCCCATATACCCTAAGGGGCTGCCTGCCCCCACTGGGAACATTGCCCTGGTGGTCCTGGAGGAGGTAGAGGAGGTCAGCACAGTAGATGAACGAGCGACGCACCACTCGCTAGAACATGCGATGGTGGCAGCTACCCAGAGCATGGGAGACAACCCGGTTAGCCTGGATGACGTGCGTTCATGCAAAGACTGGCCGGCATGGGATGCATCCATCAAGCAGGAGCTGGACCAGCATGCAATGCTGCACACGTGGGATCTCATAGAACCCCTCGGACAATGCCAACATTGTTGGCAGCAGGCTCGTTTTCCGCTACAAACATGATGCAAACAGTAACATTGTAGCCCACAAGACCAGGCTCATTGCACAAGGGTTTTCCAAAATGGAAGGGATAGACTACAACAAAATGTTCTCTCCCACTGCCAAACTTTCTGCCATCTACTGAGAACTTGAGCAGACCAACATCAATGGTGCATACCTCAATGCCCCAATTACAGAGATGGTCTACATGTGCCAGGCCAAAGGCTATGAAGCTCCTGGACAAGAACATCACATTTGCTGCCTCAACTGTGCAATCTATGGCCTTAAACAGTTGGGAAGGGAATGGTACAATATGCTGTGTGGCATTATGTACAGGTTTGGATTTATACATTGCGAAGTTGAACACACCTGTCAAGTACATGTACCGAGGACCCGATAACTCGGCAGTACCGACTAAAATACTCCATTAGTAACCAAGCACGAACCATTCAATGGGTTGTTCTCGGCCAGATGCACATATTGGTCACACCCCTCATTCCTACCCCCACTCCTCACTCCTCGGTCTGCCTCACCTCGGCACTTCCTATCCTTGTGTTATCTTCGGCTATGGCCTTGTTTTACAATCGGGCATTTCCTATTGTACTAGGGCACGTCCTATTATTCTGTCCTTTATTGTTCTATTTCCACCCTACATCTCTTATTCTAATTTTACTCGTTGTGGACAATAACCACATGCTTTGCATACCTTGTTGTCCCACATTCCTTATTCCACATGTTGCTTCTTAACCCATATAAGTAGGACATGCATGTACATACTTCCTCATTCTGGGTATCGACTAGGCTTAGGCCCTTCTACCTTCTTCTCCTCTGTTAAGTCCTCGACTCGGGCCGGCATCTTCAGCATCCCCCTGAGTATCTGTCTGTCGCAAATACAGTGGCATGCATGGCAAGTAGGGTGCAACGCACGAGTACGTTGAAGCCAATGCCACTACTCTTGGCCTGCAGGACTTGGCCATAGTCCGCCCGACCTTTCGACAACACCCTTCGGCAGTACCGAAGTCCATCAGTATCCGACTCGTATTCCACAGATATGCCGACCAGGATGCTCTGATCATCGCTGTAGACGTCAATGACCTCACCATGGCTGGCAACTCAAAAATTGTGATCTCCGCATTCAAGGACGAATTGCACACCATCCTCAAAATCAAGGATCTTGGGGATCTGAGCTGGCTACTGGGAATAGAGGTGAAGCGGGACCGTGCGATATGTACAATCTCATTGTCAAGCCCCTGATTCCAAGCTCTGGTTCACTCGGTAGTACCGACCGAACAACCCTTGCCTTTTAGTCCCACACACCAGTGACAAGGCATCCCTCGCCAGTACATGTTCTCGGTCTGGTACATTCAGTTCATCATTTGGTTCACTTTCCTCATCCCATCCCCTCTATCCTTTGTCATTCTGTTAT